>BPLR01017458.1:0-182939 GCA_021605095.1 Caerostris extrusa
CCACACACATATTATAAAATCACTTACGGTTGATTTTCCAGTGAAAGTCCGAATATCGTAGTTGAGGCTGCAAGCCTTGGCTTCAATAGGTATTTTAATAGTATTGATCCAAGTATTTAATAGTATTGAAGCCAAGTATTTACTAGTATTTAACAAAAGCACAGCCACTAAAAATGCTATAGCTCACATACATGAAAACAGCTGCCTAAATTTGAATGTAAAAGCACGTCTTTTGAAGTTAGGACTAACTAAAAATCATAAGGTGATATTTGTCACTGGTAGGCCATCTATGTGTCGTGCTTCACGAACACGTTGCCTTCACAGTTCGCCAGCTTTTGAGGTCCAGCCGCGTGACACGCCCATGCTGGTAAGCTCAGTGAGCCTGTGGCTAGACTCCTGGTGTTTTCAGGCAAGAGAGGCCCAGTGGCTTCCTCTACAGGAGCCTGAGCAATCAGAGTGGTGTTTGCTCATGACACAGGAATGCTTACTTGTTTTTTTGTGGCTTATAAAAAGCAGGAAAAAGAGAAATTGAATGGTATCATAAGAACTGATTTTCACAGAAAGTACCAGGATGCTTTTCATGTATAGGTAATCACTCCTTTTGTGAAGTTAAGTTATACTTTTGGTAATATTTCCGATTTCTCACAAATATACAACAAAAATCAAAAAGTGGTAAAAAATGTTGGTTAAAAGTAAAATTTTTATTTCATTGAAAATAATGAAAAAATTATCTTGCGCTGAATTCTTTTAAATAAGATAATAAATTCAGAGGGTTCAAAAATACAACTTGTAAGCATTATTGTTTTTTAAGTTAGGTCCATAGATATATTAGCATATTGTAAAGCAACAACGTGCAGTTCATTCTTTTTTGTTAAGTGATTTTATTCCATTTAATTTGCTTTTCACCTTCACATAGGCTCACACTCAATTATATATCTTGTTCAAATTTTCAACTGAAACACTATGGAATATTGTTATCATCCACTCGAGTTCAAATACATTTTTTTGTGGGTAGTGGGATGACACTTCGATGTTACCTAATTGAAATATGAATTATCACCAAATTTAGAATCATTAATTAAATTTAATCTTAATAATTTTAGGTTTTTTTGATTTGCTGTAATGTGGTCTAATAATAGATGGCGCCGATGTAGAGCAAAATTAACTATTATAAGGATCTTCTTCTTGTAATAGAGAGAGAGTGAAAAAAAGTAGGAAGTTGTTATATTTCTGTTACTTTTAATTATACATTTACAGAGATGTACAATTTCAAAGTTCAATATTATTCATGACTTCAAATTTGATATATATATATATAAACTAAATCGAATAATTGGTTATGAAAATTACTAAAAACAACAGATTTGAAAACAAAAAAAAGTAAACTGAAATTTATTTATTAAATTTACGTTTCACATTAAAGGAGATTTTAAGTGATAGCAAGTGTGTTAGCAAAAAGCACATTAATAAAAGCAACGTTAGCAAAAAGAACATTAAATAATTGATCAATATGTTAAAACTATCCTGAGCTTGAGACTTTAAAAGTGAGAAGAACAGCAAAAAAGAAAAAATGTGCACATTACTTTTTCAATGTGCTAATATGTTTCTGATGACCATGCTGATCACGAAGGACTTTAGGAACATCTAGGCCCACTAAGGAAAAAAAAATGTGAGGGTAGTGATTATTTAAGAGGATTAATTAGTATTTATAAAACACATCAAATTGGGTCGATAAACACAAGGAAATTCTTGAGTGTAATACTTATAATACGCGAACCGAAATCTTTTGTACTTGACCTGAAGCTTCCGTTCCCAATAGAACGCTGTTATGCGGATTCAGCTGAGACTCGCTCCACACCGGGCAGTGAGGCGTTGAAACGTGAAGCGTTGGACCAATACTGTGGCCTCATCACGCCGGCTCTGCAGAAACAGGTTGAAAACTTCCGCTTCGTGTTGGCCCACTTTCATCCTCCTCTCAAATGCTTGCTGCCTCATGTGACTGGATTGAAAATAATAGTGTCATCTAGCAGAAGTAACTGGAAATGTACTAGCCGTAGTGATTTCTGACGTTTCCAGAACGGGTCGAAAGAATTTTCTTCCCCCTGGCGCATGATCTTCAACGCTTTACGCCTTGGTGGGAACGGTAGAGCTCTTTACCCAAATTCTCACCAAGGGTACAAATTGGAAGGAACCACCAGCCTGGGGGAAGGAGCCTGTGTAGTATCCGGCACCCCTCCTACAGCATACCCATCCCTAGAATAGAATATGGAGCCCTGTGTGCTCAGTTCAGTCCAACCTTCTGCTGCCCACAAGCAATTCCGGTCGCCGAAGAAAATTCTATTCGATCTTTATGAAGGCATGAACGCTTTAAGCGTTGAAGCTACCGCCTGGGCCCTTCTCGCTTAGCTCACACTCCTCTATATATCTTGTTCACATTTTCTCAGTCGTTCATAAATACTTCCTTTCTATTCATTCACCCAAGTTCACCAGTTTCATTTTACGAATCCCGGCGGCATCATGGATGTTTGCAGTGGTTCGGACTCTACTTTAAACCAAGTAGGGCCCCGTCAAATAGAATCCTAGAGCGTTGTCTTGAGGTCTATTCAGTCTTCAGCCCTCATGGTTTCTCACTAAAGTGATGCTGGCCTTTAGCCAGCCATAACCCTGTAGCCTGACCTTAGGCCCCAGCCTATCCTTAGCTATAACCCTGCAGCCTGTGACGGGGTCTTCTGGATCTCGTGTAGATTTTCCTGCACCAGAGGGATTAGTAACTGAATATATATATATATATATATCACTTTATATATTTATCACTTTATATATATATATATATATATAAAGTTCTTAACTGTGTAAGAATAATATTTTTAATGACACTGTGATACCTTATCTAATTCTTTGAAACTGAGTCGTATGTTTACATTTCTGGCTTTTTTTTTTGTCCTGTAAAGATAACTCACAATAATGCAAAAAAGAGATTTTCTTATTCTGAACGGCAAACATATAAAAGAAAGTTGATAGGAATAAAAAACATACATTATTTTTGTAAGGATAACACCACCTGTCACAATATAGTAATATCTAACAAGACTCAATGTTTACTAGACTAATCGAGTTTTTATTTATTCTTTTTTGTATCTTGCTTGATGAGGGAATAATAATATTATTTCGTCTACATCCTACCATCCATCTAATAATCCAGACAATATCTGTCATATTTTCCCCACTAAAACCAGTGAAACTGAATAATGAATCACCTATTAATGAAATGGGTTATTGTTTAGACGTGATTCGTCAGACTCGGGATGTAAACAGTATAATAGAGATTATAATTGTATTCAATAAAAATAGAGTCTTAGAAAATATTTTTTTTATTACTATTTTTTCATCACGTGTTAGTTATTTCAAACAATATCTGAAAAGCAATATGTATGTCACCATGGGGTTTTACATTATTTTTCTTTATTATTTTTTTCTTCATTATTTGTTTTACATTATTTTATCACTAAAATAAACTATAGAGTTTGATATCAGGATAAATTTCAGCTTTTAGATGGAAATAGATAGATAGAAAGAAATGGATTTTAATAATGGAAGATTGAAATGGAAGGATTATTGTTTACAAGTGATTGTTTTGTCACACAGACATTTCATGAAGCATTTACCAAATTAACTAATAATCCCGTTGTGAGTTTCAGAGTTATCTAAATAATGAATAATACAATAAGTTTAACTATACTATATATATTATACGGTGCATAGCAAATCGAACTTATATTTTTGATATAATATACATAAAAACATTAAATTAAACATTAAATTTAATAAAAACATTTAAAAAAGTAAACATTTAATATAAACATTTAATTTAATTACTTTCTAAACAAAAAATTATTGAGTGATTTAGTTTCTTGAGAATAATATTCTAGCAATCTACACTCAAACAATCTCACACAAATTCTTCTGCTCACGCAATCTACACTCAAACAATCAATTCTCCTGCCAATCTACACTTACACAATCTACGATTCTTCTTCCAATCTGTACTCAAACAATCCACAATTCTTCTTCCAATCTGTACTCAAACAATCTACAATTCTTCTTCCAATCTACACTGAAACAATCTACAATTCAATTTTTGCCAATATACATTCACGCAATCTACAATTCTTTTGCCAATCTACATTCACACAATCTACAATTCTTTTGCCAATCTACATTCAAACGCAATTCTTCGGTAACAATTCTTTTGTCAATCTACACTCAAACAATCCACAATTCTACAGGCCATCTACACTCAAGCAATCTACAATTCTTCAGCCAATCTACACTCAAGCAATCTACAATTTTTTTCTTCCAATCTACACTCAAGCAATCTACAATTCTTCTGCCAATCTACACTCAAACAATCCTCAATTGTCCTCAATTGCAATCTACACTCAAACAATCTAGAATCGTCCTACCAATCTACACTCAAACAATCTGCAATTCTACTGCCAACCTATTATTTTTTATGATCAGTTAAATTACTCGTTCTGTTCCATAATAATAGTATTAATAGTCTAGTTATTCCAGTTAATAGTCTAATTAAATAATAATAATCTAATTTAAGAATTTAATTTGCCTCATATTAACAGTAGCAAAAGAAAATAAATACAGAATGGAATATTTATTATGAAAAAAACTAGATTAAATTAAACAATAAATTATAAATATTACTCTTAATTTTTATTTTGAGTGTTCTGATATTTTTGTCAAAGTGAAAATAATCCTTCAAGTACATTCCGTTGGGAAGTACTTTTGAAAAAAAAAAATGAAATTCTACGCGATCTTTCTTATTCTTTACTGTAAAAAATTGCTCGATGGTGCTTGAAACTCGTTTTATAAAGTTTCTTTTTTTTCTCAAAATTCGGAATCATGTAGATTTGGGAACTTCAATTTCGTGAGATGATGATCTCATGGTACCTTTTCTACTAAGAGGAATATGTCTCCGTAATCTTTGCATTTCAGTCGACAGTTTAGTGTTTTCAAAGAACCAACATTAGCATAAGATTCACGTTGAGAATTATTTTTTGAATCACGTTTCTAAATTCTTGATAGGGTCATTTTGTTACACTTAACACTCAAGAAATTTTTTTAAATAATGAAATTTTTTTTATATTTACATTTTTTATTTATAATAGCTCAAAAATAAATAATTTTAATAGCTCAGAAATAATGAATTTTATTTATATCAGCACAAAAAATAATAAATTTTTATTTATAGAAGCTCAAAAAATAATGAACTGTATTCATAGTAGCTCAAAAATAACAAATTGTATTTATAGTAGCTCAAAAATAATAAATTTTATTTATAATAGCTCAAAAATAATAAATTGTATTTATAGTAGCTCAAAAATAATAAATTTTATTTATAGTAGCTCAAAAATAATAAATTTTATTTATAGTAGCTCAAAAATAATAAATATTATTTATAGTAGCTCAAAAATAAATAGCATTTATTTTTAATTTTATATTTAATACTAATTTTTATATTTTAATTTTACTTTTTTTAATTTTAGTATACACTGATTCCAATGATACTACAAATGTGAATAAATTAAGGATAATTCAGAATCACACAGAAATTGAACTCTAAAATAAAATTTCACCTGAGAATTATCACACACATCTTGAAGAAGAATATGCAAATTACAGGAAACCACCAGATCGGATAGTACGTCACAATGACGAGAGTGTAAGAGAGGGGTATATAAGGAATGGTGGCAAAGAAGTAAAATTGTTCGCAAGCGCTTTAAAAGCCTTTCAGTGCAATAACCGCATAGTTACGGCACAAAGGAAGCATTTGATGATTTTTTACGTGGTAGAATTATCGGACGACTGGAATGTGGACGTACCCAGCTGGAAGTATCCGGGGAACTTGGAATCGCCCAGAGTGTCATCTCCAGGCTTTGGCAACGATTCCAAGATGATGGTAATGTGAGTAGATGTTACAGCACAGGTCGCCCCCGAGTTACAACGCCGAATGAGGACCGGTATTTAGCAGTTACTGCCAAAAGAAACAGATGGAGCACAACATCAGACCCGTCTCGTCAGCTCTCTTCGGCTACCGGTACGACAGTTTTCAAGGCAGACCGTGTACAGAAGGCACATTGGCCTATATGCTCGTAGGCCTGTCAGATGTGTTCCACTTACCGCAACTCACTGTCGCCTGCTATTAACCTGGAGTAGAGAGCATGCATTGTGGACACCGCAACAGTGGTCTGGTGTGATGTTTTCCGACCAGTCCAGGTTTAGTTTGCAGTCTGATTCTCGCCGGACTTTCATATGGAGAGCGCCAGGTACCCGTTACCACCAAGAGAACACCATTGAACGACATTTACGGTGGTGCAGGATGGCTCGCTTGGGGAGGAATTATTCTTGGTTCCAGAACTGACCTGCATGTTCAGAGTGTAACGATGACAGGCCACATCTATCGGGATGTCATTCTGGAACAACATGTACGCTTGTTTCGGGGCGCCATGGGTGCTGAATTTCTGTTTATGGATGACAACGCCCGTCCTCACCGTGCAAACATTGTAGATGAATGCCTTCAATTGAGGATATCACCCGTATGGATTGGCCAGCATACTCACCGGACTTGAACTCAATAGAGCATGTGTGGTATATCCTTGGCAGACGAATTGCAGGTCAACCCCTTCCACCTGTCAACTGGAACTTCGAGGGCATTGCTTGATGAGTGGTGTAATATTCCCCAAGATCAGATTGATAATTTGATACTCAGCATGCCTAGGCGTTGTAAGGCCTGTATTGCATCGTCCGGGAGACACTACTCCATATTAACCATCATACTAACCATGTTATAATGTTTTTTTGTAAATAGGTTCTTTTTTGAAATTGCAACCATGGGGAGTAAAAATCGCAATTTTTATTAATTATGCCAAGCATATAGCATCTTTTGCGCTTTTACCTTTTGTTTAATAAAAAGAATTTACAAATAAGTCACATTTGTTTTGCTTCAAACATCCTTTCTTTGACAGAACTTCATTATCCTTAATTTATGGACATGAGTGTAAAAAAATAATTAAAATAGTCTATGCCTCTCCTGAGGCATGAAAGGGACCCACGACCGTCAAGACCGTCTGCCTACTAGCAGATTTCGAAACGGGATGTTTACTTTTTTCCGGAGTAGGGTTGTCAGCCCTACGCTCAACGTTCTACATTAATATTAGACCAGAATTTGTTTAAAAGAAATTCAGAACCACTACAAATATCTATGACCCCGTCGGAATCTGAACGAGCGCTATTCAGGCCCCATATACACGGTTCAATATTGTTAATTAATTTTGTATACCAACATATAGATTATTATCCCACTTGGTAACAGCAACATCTAGATCAAACCCAAGAACCCGTGTGGTCTCATAGAAGGAGGGAAAAGGGGGACCAGCTTCTGGTTGTGATGGAGACCTGTAGGTAGAAGTCGGACATGGCTTCGTGAGGTTGACATTTTACGGCGTAGGGTTGTCAGCCCTATGCCCAATTCTCTACATTTATATTAAACCGGTACTTATGACTTAAAGTGGATTCCGAACCACTACAAACATCCATGGTACCACCGGGACTTGAACCCAACACCTGTGGTACCGAGTGCCAGAACATTAGTCACTGGTCAATCAGGCCCCTTTATACTACTTGGAGTGTAAAAAATACAATTTATGCTGATTAGCATGTAAAAGAGAGATTTTTAGATTTTTAGAGCGTAAAAAAAAGATATATCATTGACTAAGAATGAGATTAAATTAAATAATTATAATTTTTAACATGTTTTTATTCTTCCTTATAAATCATATTTATTTCATTAACAGTGAGCATTAAAAATATGAGAATTGATAAAACACAACTTATAAATTATTTTAAATAAAAAGAAAATTCCCTAGACTATATCTTACTTAATTACGAAACTGACTTAAAACAAAAATAATTTAGAAGTATTTTTAAATAGAAAAATACATGAAACGATGTTAAAAGCATACATATAAACTTAACTGTATAATTATACGGAATTCAAAATTAATTCATAATAAGAATCATTTTGTTAATGATGTAAAAATAAGATTTAAGTTCTTTGACAGAGTAAACATTTTATTTTACATAGAAAATAAACATCATTTTAACTCTTTAAAGAATTCAATATTTTTTTTATTCTTGTAATTATATTCCATGCATAAAATTTCACATTAAATAATTTGCATAAACTATACCTGTTAAAACTCAGGTTAAAATAAGGTGTTAATTACATTTTAATTTTTCATAAGAATTTTTAAGATTACACAGTGACTAACTAGTGAATTAATTTTAGTTTCTTCTTCATATATATGTTAAAAACGACTTAATAAAGATAGTTGTTTTATTAAAAGACAAATGTAATAAAACACATTTATGTCTTGAAATTATTTTTATACAGAAAAATTGTTTTCTGTGGTATTAAATTGAAAACTATTTTATATTTGTTTATTTTATTTGCTTGAATTAAAAGGAATTGCTTTGCGAAATTATATATTTAAAATAAAAATAAATTTTATTTTATAGTAACTAAGAAAGAGATTGAAAATATTGTTTTTATTTTTATTAATATTGTGAATACAATAATCATAGTTCTAATATTTTTTTGACGAGAATATAAAATTAGTTAATATTTAATAGTAACAATTTTGTTGCCCAACTGATGGCTCAGTGGCAATGTACACCTACAGTGAATATTAGGGCGGAGGTTCAATCCGCTGGCTGCTTTGTTTTAAAGACCGTTTCAAAAGTTAGTGATATTTTGCCTCGTTGGTCCAACTACCTGGTGGGAGTTTTCCAGGTTTTCTCCCATACGATAAGCAAATGTGGGTTAGTTTCCGATAAAAAGTCCTCCCGGAAGGCTCTGCCTTCCATCTACAGCGACGGAGCAGAAGTCAGACCTCTACCTACGGGTGCTCCATCACAACATAATCTGCCCCCACTTTTCCACCTCCCATGAGGGGTACGACAACAAAAACAACAACAATTTTGGTTGATGCAAATATTTTAACTATTAAAAGGAGTTATATAGTCTTTAGTACAAATAAAGCGCAATCAATCAATAACAAAGGACATATTATATAAGATTTATCGTTTATATCTAATATCATTGAAATTGTTTTTATTCGGATTTTTAATTTTTTTAAAGATAAATTAAAAAATAAAAATTTATTAGCATAAAAGTGTTTTAAAATACAATTTAATAAAACAATCCAAAAATAACGGAAAAAAAACACACAAAAAGTATGCATAAATGAAACATTTTAAAAATTAGCGCAAAAATCACTCCTTGTCAAAATATTACACTATCATTTAAGTCTACCACTCATTAGTTTAAAAAAAAAAGCGTCATAAAAGGACTAGGAGAAATTTGAGAGTTCAAAAAAATAATCAGTTCTATATTTTATTTTAAGGGCCTGAATGGCCGAGTGGCTAGCGCTCGGTACCACAGGTTTCGAGTTCGAGTCCCGGCGGTGCCATGGATGTGTGTAGTGGTTCGGAATCCACTTTAAACCGTAGGTCCCGGTCTAATAGGATCGTAGAGCGTTGCGGGGGCATTGTTACTCCGCGTCCGTGGCTTATCTTACACGCGCCCCCGCAAAGTGAGTAACGTCTGTGCAGTGTTTGCCTTAAGGCATCTAAGACATCCATGTCTGTTTGCCAACTGCATTGGAAAAAAAAAAAATATTTTATTTTAAAGGGTATTAGTTTAAATTTAAAATATACTCACTAGCTTACACATTCATGATTGATTATAGGCATTGAATATGCTTATGTAATAAGATAATATATATTTAAAAATAACATAAAATTTTCCTCAGTTTTTTTTTATTTACTTTTTGCATTTTTTATGCATAGAAACAGATATGTTTGTTGTTTCTCCTATAGTGCCTTTTTTATTAACATTTGACGTCAAATAGATTTCGTCAAACCATATTTTCAAAATATTACTACTGCTCAATAATGTTTAAATATATTTATTTCTTAAGCAATTTTATTTCCATTTTTACTTATTTTAATGAATTTAAACAGGAAAAGAGTTTTAATTTTTTAAAAATAATCAGAAAAATACATACGTCAAATATAAAAATAAACTATTTTAAGTGCATTTTTAAAACAGAGAATTAAACAAAAAAAAAAAATAAAATGTCAAGAATCAGTCAAAACGATAGCTTAAAATGATTTCACAATACAAACAAGACAAGGTTATAAAACTGAATAAATAACAAAAAATAAATAAAACCTTAAAGGAAACATCCCAGTACGAACTCTAACAAGGTTTTCAATAAAATAATAAACGTTAGAATTTCCAAAAAGTGAAACAATGTGAAATTTATTGCACTTGCATGAATATGCCAAAGCGAGACCCACTGGATACACAGTTTCAAATGCGCTGGTGGTATTAGTTGCAAAAAACTGATTTAAAAAATGAAGATTCGATTGCCAATTTGCAAGCGTCTCGCAGAGACAGGTTGATTTTCTATCACATGATGCAGTGCAAGACAAATATACTTAAAACGTTATTATGGAGGCACTTTTATCTCCAATCAGCGAGTTATTCTATATATGTAGTAAAAAATGAAAGCCGAAAAAAAAAATGCATGAAATCCAGAGGAATCAAAGAAAAATTAATGATCGTTGGAATTTCCAAATAAGGAAAAAGGAAAAAATGGGAAATTTATTGTAATTGCATGAACATGCCCAACACGAGATACAGTGGATGCACAATTTCAATTAAACTAGTAATTTTAGTTGTAACTACTGATTTAAAACTGAAGAGTTTCGATTATAAATGCGCAAGCCTTTAATATAACCAGTTAGGTTGATTTTCTCCCACATCACGCAAATCGAGGCAAATATACTTAAAAAGCCATCTAGAAGGCAACTTTATCGTCAATCACTCAACTATTCTTTATATATATATATATATATATATATATATATATATATATATATATATAAGAACAGAATGCATGAACTTCAGAGGAATCAACGAAAAAAAATAATGTTCGTTGGAATTTTCAAATTGTAAATCAGGTGACTGACTAATAGCAGTTCAACATATATCGCTGAGTGCTGCTTAACGTATTGCATTCCTTTATTTTTTTAGATATAAGAATGCCAAAAAATAAACGAATGTAAAAATTAATAAATACTTATTTTAATTACAATAATCAAATCTCTTAGTTATAATAAAAGTCATTTATTTTAAATTCAATATTAATATTTTAAATAACACTTTATTCTAATATATATTTTTCATATATAATTCTTTTATCCTTTTTGAATTGTACCAATGGTAATAGCAACTGCTTGATTGATTGGCATTTTGATTGTGCTTGGCGAGATAAATTGCAGCTAAAAAGCGAAATAATCTATAAATATATCATACTATGTACCCAATTCAAATTTAGAAATAGATTTCCATACTTCTTTCAATAAAATGTCGTGAGAAATTATTGACTAATTGGTTAAATAGTTTTTAACTACTTGAAAAATTTTGTAAAACTTTTCACACAACAACAATGTTTCGCCATCCTCTTTCATGAAAATCAACTTTCATTTCCCATGTTTGTAATTGTTTATTTTCTTTTAATACTACATTATTTAGAAACAAAAGAATATTCTAATTACTAACAAAACGATTATATTCGATTCAGAATCGTTTGTTTAACTATTTGCTTAACAACTCATTTATACAGCTGACTCATTTACTCAAGGCCAGGAGATCGTTTGGTCATGCAATAACACTCATAAAAAAACAATTTAAGAGTAAACATACCATTCCCTGGTGGGATTAACGAAGTCAAACGTGCTCAGCGTTCAAGTACAAGGCTCAAAGCAATTTATCCAATTCTATTTATATTAACTATTTACTATTTATCTAATATATATGTATCTCCGTAATTTCGATAAATGGCGTTAAAGCTTTTATGAGGTTAGGAGATTATTACAATAATAATATTTAATAAAGGTATTTATAGGGTTGTATTTTCTGCTTATAATTGCTGGTTGTTATAAATTAACTAAAAAGAAAAAGAAAAAATGTTTAAATAACAAAAAAACATAAACATCAAATAAATAACAATTTTAAGAAGTATGTTATTTTATTTTTTATATTTTTATGTTCTTTTGTTATTTAAGTATTTTTTCTTTCTATATTTTCTTTTAATAAATTTATAACAACCAACAATTATGAGAATATTGCTAAAAAGAAATACTTACATTAGTTTACATTATTTGCTTACATTACTTAGAAAATTGCTTACATAAAGAAATTAGAAAAATTTCGTTATGTTATAAATAAAAAATAACACCAAGAAATTTCAATCTTAAATAAAATAACAATTGATGTTAACATTTTTTATATGGGTGCGCAGAAGATCTACCTCCCCGTGGTGCACCTGGTAACACATTTTAGTGGCTAAAAGATCTGCAACTTGGCATTATTGTTAGATTAATGAACTCTGTTTCAGCTTGTTTTGTTGTATTATTTTGTTGTTGTTGTTGTTGTGTATTGTATGTTTTGTATGTGTGTTTGTGTTGTATGTGTGTTGTATCTGCCATTGCAAATAAAAAAAAAAAAACATTTTCTATATTTAATTTTTTAATTTGAATACATAATATTTATTACTTTTAATTAAAAAGTGTGATTTTTAAACAGAATTTTTAATAGAATTTAATTAAATGAATAAAAATTTCATGTTAATCTAATATGTTTCTTTCTTCACCTCATTCCTCTTTATAAAACAGGAATATGCTAAAAATACATTTTAATTATGGTGTTTTCATGTTTGTTATGTTTTCGGGTAAAAAAAAATGAAAGAAAATTAAATTAAAAAAAAAAAAAAAATTACAAAAAATAAGTTACTCTGTACTATGTGTTGTAGTGGGGGATAATATATGTTAGTTATTGACCCATATAGAACAGTCAATATAACCCTTAGGGTTAAAAGAATCAGATTTTTTGGTTCTTTTTAAAAATATGAAAAAAAAAACTAATAAAAAGAAAATTAATTGTTTTAATAATACTAATTATAAAATAATTTAATTTGTTAAATATTTTTTAAGTTATTTATTAATTAATCAACAAATTTTAAAGACATAAAGACAAATTGAAATACGGAAATTGAAAAATAATAAATTTCATTAAAATACAAAAAGTGTGTTTGCAACATAAAATTAAGAATATGATAACAAATGAAATTGTAAAAATTATCTTAGGATAAATTACAACATTTTACTAAATTACCTAATTTAACTGCACACTTTATTTCAGTTTAATAGCGGGCAATCTTCTTTCAAAAGCAAACACTGCTTACTTTAGTAATTTTTGCAGAGAGAAGGAGCTATACGAAGATAACGACCTGTTTGCGTGTGAAATAATGCAAAATATCTCTTGTTTCTACTTTACTTGTTGTTATTCTTTTTATCACATGTTGTTGCTGTGAAATGCAAAACGCTGTCTAAGTTGAATATGTAATTCAAACCAGAAATATATTCTTGATAAAAACAAGTAATATAAAAAAAAAAAATTTTAAAGTCAATTCCTCCTTTTTTTCACTCTATTGCAGAAAGTCCTTTATAAATAATTTTCATTCATTTTTTTAAAAGTTTATCCGGCGTCATCTATTGGTAGATACATGCAACTTAAATCTAAAAAAAAACTAAACATAATTAATTAAATTTAATTAGTGAATTAATATTCGGAAAAATCTGTATTAACATCCAGTGTCATCCACTACAAGTACAAAAAAAAATGTATTTGAAGTTGAGTGGATGAATAAAATGTATTTTATTTAAAATGTGAACAAGATATAAATATGAACAATATATATATATAGGGAGAGTGTGAGCTAATAGAAGGAATTGAAAAACAGCTGAAAGATTTTAAATTTTAGCATAAATAACCTGGACTTCACGGACATGTGGCGATAACAGTTAATAATAATGCAAGAAAAGGAAAGGAATTAAACCTCCTCTATTTCGCAAAATATTGGAGGGAAAAAAATGCTTTTCCACAACTAGCCGTTCATAGAAGTTTTGCAAATTGGTTTAAATGACTTTAGCGAGAACTGTCACGACTACATATGAGCCATACTTATTCTACAAATTGCACCCCTACTTTGTTGAGAATATTCTCCAACTTGTTCAATGGCATGGTGGCCAACTGGCTAGTGTTCTGGCCTTTACACCAGGCTTCAGGGAGTTATGAATTACAGTTTGAGTTTCCAGAATAATTCAGTTATACTCTCAGAATGCGCGTGCATCAATTTGCAAAGCTAAATGAAGGAGTGGAGAAACAAATATCGCACTAGTAAAACAAATATTTTTTAATGATTTCATTTTTTTTTTTTATTTCATTTTATATATTTTTCACGAAATACGAAAAATAGTGTACTAAATTTCATATATTTTTTTAATGGATTTCTTTACAAAGTAGCGTTTAGTATCATTACTATTATAGTATCTCTGTTTACATATGAGAATAAAATAAACACAATAATAGTAAGTCGTTATGTTTCAATATTTCACTCAAAGAAATGTCTATAGGGAATCTAAATCTAATTGGGGATATATAATTTTTATATGCGGAAGTACGATACGCAGATGCGGGGTAGTTCCCCTTATAAAGTCACCTGAAAGGTACTGTTTGGCCAAGGTGCTCCATCAAGCTGCCCTCCTTCCCTGAGAATACACGGGTTTTTGGACTTTGTCTGAATGTTGCTATGCTACCGTGATTGAAAAAAAAAAAATTTATCACAAACTCTTGAGCGTTTTCAGGCCCGTGAAATCACACTTTCCCAAAATATTTATTTTATAATGGGCAAAGTAGTGAAAACCAATGTATTCAAAAAAATATATTATGTGTGCATCCATATATTTAAAAATTAACTGTTGAAATTATGAGCAAAAATCAACTTTGATTTCAAAATAATATTCTTGCGAATATATGGCAGATGTTACCTGTTTTATGTATGATTTTTACAGTTATGAGTTCGCAGAATAATTAAATTATACTCTGCAAACTCATGAGGCGAGCGCATTGATTTGCAAAAGCTAAATGAAAGAGCGCAGAAGCAAATAGCGCACTAGTCAAATAAATATTTTTTAATGATTTCAATTTATTTATTTCATTTATATTTTATATATATATATATATATATACATTATATTTCATTTCTAGTGTGATATATTTCTTTACAATGTGCGTTTAGCATCGTTATCATTATATTATCTATGTTTACATGTAAGAATAACAGTAAACACAAAAATAATAACTCATTATGTTTCAATTTTTTCACTCCAAAAATGTCTATAGTGGGTCTAAATCTAATAGGGGGATATACAATTTTATATGCGGCCCGCGGAGTTAGGATGCATTTCCGAAGTGGCCCTCAAGATCATTTGGGTTGGCCACCCCTGCATTAATAACTTTGGTATTTTTCATCATCACAATAGATTACTTCTGCCATCTATAGGGAGTTTGTTACAAAGTTGGATGAAAAGATGTGGATGCAGTATAGCAGATACGCCTAAGGGAACCTTCGGCAACGTTGAATCTGCTACATATATACTGTTGTGGAGTAAATTGATCTCAAATCAAAATGCCTGGTACTGAAATACAGCAATTTGTATTATTTGAAGAGATATTATATCCATCTATATTAAAATCCCCATTAACTTTTGAGTAATATATTCAAATTACCAAAAATATTTAGTTAATTGATGAATAAATATTTTTGTTTTATACCATAAACGTATTTATTAAAAACTATAAACTTTGCTAGATTAATGAGAGAGTTTTTAGATAAACAAGCTAAAATTACAAAAAATAATTAATTTGCTGTTCTTAATTTAGTCTTAACTTTAAAACGAAAGATAATCTTTCTTAATTAGTCCATTCAAAATTAGTTCTTTAACCTAATTACAGAGATCATTAGAGCGGAATTCTAGGACGAAGAGAATTTCAGCATTAAATTGTCTCTCAAGCATAAAAAAAAAAAATGTTATTTTCTTGGGATATCTGATAACATAGTTTAAATTTTTCACGATAACAACCAATCTCCTTAAAACAAAATTAAAATAATTAATAAGTTTTCCGCCAAAAATAATTACAATAAACAAGTTCTTCTAAAAAAAAAAATTTTTAATTATGGGAGTCAGATCTGCTTTTGAGTATCAATAGAGGTTCAAAAGAACGAGCCATTTTTTTTATTGATATTTACTAGGATGTGATAATTTTGATGAAACTATGAGCCCACTGCAATTATTTACCCATTTGTAAGGTTAGTTTTTATATATCAAGTTTGTTAAGCATATTTTTATGTCACACGACACTAAAATGAAATGTTTAATTAAACTTTACTCTAAATGTGTGGCAATAGTACAGTTGAGAATGGGGCCCGTTGGCCGAGTGGCTAGCGCTCTGGCACTCGGTACCACAGGTTTTAGGTTCGAATCCCGGCTGTGTCATGGATGTTTGTAGTGATTCGGAATCCACTTTAAACCGTAGGTCCCGGTCCTAATAGGATCGTAGAGCGTTGTGGGTGTAATGTTACTCGCGTCCATAGCATATCTTCTAGCTAAACATGCCCCCTGGGTAGTGCTAAATGGGTAACGTCTGTGCAACCCTTGCTTGTGACATAAAGATTAATTGTCTGCATTGTCAGCTGCATTAGAACAACAGAACAGTTGATATATCAGATTTTCGACACGAAACATCGACAAAGATCCTCAGCCACCTATTCGCTCTTACAGGAGACCACCCCCATTCTTTTAATTAAATTAAAATGAAAATTAACTAAATCATCTCCTCTGCGAATAAAAAAATCTCTATAATTGTAATCTTCTCCAACAAAACAACACTTTTTGTCGACTCGTCGCAGAACTCCCTACTTTCTTTTCCAAAATCTCCCTTCAAGAAAATTCGTCAACAGGGGGATGTCCACTTCCCTCATTTCTCATAGGAGTAGACACTTTCTCAGCCCATGGCTTATCACCAATCACGATGCAACAACTCATGGTGTAGTCCATATTCCATCTGTAATTGTTTCGACCTGTGAAGTCGCACATCCATCTGTAATTTCGTGATAAATATTTTATTAAGTTCTCATTATCCATGACACTGAATATCTGCTATCCTATTTAAGAGACGGGTCGTTCTTATTGGTACAAAATACTGATTGCATGTAATATAACTACCCACAAAACTGTTTATCTGCTGCCAAATTTCAGTGATAGGTTGTTAGTATGTACTTGTTAAAAATAACATTCCTCTCACCTGGGAACAAAATGATACAACACTTCCCAGTGGGAAAAATGTTACAAATACACTTTTATTTTTTTTTTTTTCGTAACAACATGAACTACAGCTTGACAGAGAAAGGTTTGTGGCTAGAATTTATCATGTTAAACAACTCCGGAAGCACAGATGATTTTAATGTTTAGACTAATCTGTAAGTGCAGTATTCGGACAAAGGACAAATTTCTTTTGCGGAATTTAATTGAATTGAACAATAGTAGCTGTTTATTCGCGAAATAATAAAAAATATTTAATTTCAAAAAAATATAATCAAGAAATAATATTAGATACTTCTTAAAGCTTAACGATTTTCTTGAACTATAAATAAATGCTTTACATTCATTTAGAAGGGCATAATGGTCGCGTGGCTAGCACTTAGCACTCGGTATCACATGTTTTGAGTTTCAGCTGTGACATGGATGTTTGTAGTGGTTCGGAATCCACTTTAAACCGTAGGTCCCGGTCTAATAGGATCCTAGAGCGTTGCTGGGAGCAGTCTTACTCGCGTCCGTAGCCTATCTTCAAGCAACAGGTGCCCCCTGGGTAGTGCTAAATGAGTAACAGCTGTACAGCCCTAGCTTATGGCATGAAGATTAACTGCCTCTGTATTACCAACTGCATTAGAACATTAGAACAATATATTTACATTCGTAAAGTTTTTATAATGCTTTTTTTTTATTGTTCATTTTATTTTTTGTGTAAGTTTCCCAAATGTACACAATACAAAGCAAAAAGGTTTTGCCAATATTCTGGCGATCAATTTGGCGAAACTTCTAGGAAGGACCGGTTTAGTACGAGGCCCTTGTCACAAACTAAAGAAATAATGTAAAAGCTGTGAGATGTTTTTAAATAAACGATTATTGAAAACAAATACTTTTCTTGAACGTTCTACATCAATTTCACAAACATTTATTTACCACTAAATAAAAATTTCATATAAACAACAGAAATCTTATCCAGTTTTCAGAAGCTTCGTTCACTGATTACTTTTCTGAAATTACTATTAAGAAATATTATTTTTATACACACATATGCCGCTTTCATGTATAATTCATTTACTTTAATTTTATTAGCTTCTTATCTTCTTAAGTTAAAGGATTTAGTGTAAAAATCCCTTAAGACTTCAATTTAGTGGGATAAAAATAAGAGTAATTAGATTCAATTAGTAATTAATCCTTAAGAATTAATTTAGCAATTAGAATTCAATTTAGTAGAAATCGAAAGATTTTTTTCTGTACCTTATAGTTATAGAATGTTTGAAAAAAAGATTTGCAAAGCTCTGTCAAAGTCTGCTTTAATACTGTATTCACACAAAATGGCATTATATGAGCAATTATACAAGATCTATATATTTAAATTTATTATATAATATCTATTTGTTTTAAGTTTATTATATAAGATCTAAATAACTGTATTTTTTTAATATTATATTACATAGTTAGAGTTTTAATAAAATCTAACTTTGCAGTCAAAAGTTCTACTTTGCTAAAAATAAAAAACGTAACTAAATACTTTTGTAGTATTAATAATGTGTAGTCACTGACCAGTTTTAAAATTATATTCTTAACAAACTGGTTAATTGTTAATATTAAATTTTAAATTGTTATAATTTGAAAATATTATAAACCTTAAAATAATTATCCAAAAAAAATGGAGTTCCATATCTACTGCTTGCTTTTGTTGCTGTCACTGTTATCATAAATGAGAAGATTGAATTAATCTGATAGATTTGTTATTGTTTTGTATCCCACTTGGTAGCTCACTACATCTAGACCAACCCATTTGGTCTCATGGAAGGAGGGAAAGGAGAGGAAAGGACAGCTTCTTTGTGATGGATCACCCGTAGGTAGAAGTCTGACTTGGCTCCGTGATGCTGAAGAAGGACGAAAGATAATTCCGGAAGGATTTTCGGGAGGGAACTACCTCGCATTAGTGTATCGTATGAAAGAAAACCCGAAACACTGCCACCAGGCAGTCCAACTCGCGAGGAAAGATGCTGAACATCACAAACGGCATCACCTCCTCCCTTCTTTGAAACACCGTCTACAGCAAAGCCGTCAGTGGATTGAACCTCAAGAACAAGATAGGGGCAACCTCACGGGCAAGATACTGAACATCACGAACGCCCTAGAGTCCCCCAGGTTTTTGAAACTATTCTACAACAATACCTCCAGCGGATTGAGATTCGGCCCTAATGCTCACCAGCGGAGCGCGTGGCCACTGTGTCCCGAGTGGGGAACTCTTGTTTTTTCGTGTGTTCAATTGACCTCGAGACTCTCACTCGGAGAGAAAACACAGAGCACTGCGTTTAAAAACTTTTAGTTTATAGTCTATCATCCCGAGAGGAAATGTATTTAGCGTATCCCTGCTCATTATTTGGTCTACGGTCTCTCACACGGAAAGGAAGTAGATTTCTCGCCTCCTGCGCATTGCCGAGTTCGGATTTTTGGTTTGGAAGGGGAATCATTCCACTAATCTATGATTATCCGATTTTTAATGTATTAAATATCGTATTTCCCTAAATGAATGTGTATGGTGTTTTGTGTGTGTCAATAAAGCTGTGAGTTCTCCAACAAGCATCTGTTAACACAAGTATCTCAACCCAACCACAACCCGTTACAATCTTGTTACCCAACCTGCACACTACAAAACAAAATGAAATTCAACTATGATAAGTAAAATATGGTAACCACGTGATACTTTACAACTTTCCGCGGTGGAATTTGTTTCCCATCTTGAAAACTCTTTCCAGCTTTACAGGATTTGACTGAAAATGTATTCAGTCTAAAAGCAGCTACTAAAAACAAATAAGGAACATAAGCGCGAGCATGAATGTGAATTTTCAATAAAAATATAGATGACAAATAGTTTTAAATAATGTATGATGCTATGTTTTAAAAAAAAAAAACAACAGGAGATAACGTTCCAACCGTTAAATGTTTTTATTTATATGTCATACAGTTAAAAGATTGATTTTTTTTTTTTTGTTATGATGCATTATACACTCAAGAGCCAAAACATTATGATCACCCTACATTTGGCAATGAACGCGCCTGGATGTCGTGGAAGGCACGTGATCAGGTGGAAGTGGTATTTAACTGGTATTTAGTGGAGGTGGTATTAATCCATGCCACGGCGGGTTGAAGCTGTGTTGCGCGCCAAAGGTGGGCCAACTCATTATTGACAGGTGGTCATAATGTTTTGGCTCTTGAGTGTAGATGTCTTGTTTCCAATGCATCTTCCTTCTCTGAAGAATAAATCTTTTAAGAGCCATAAAAGAATAAGTCGAAAGTATTTATTATTGAAGAAAATTCAAAACAATCCTTCCATTGCTATCAATAATTCCTGATGCATTATTATCTCTGATGCATCCATGTTTACAAGTACATCATCGTTTTCAGTAATGGATAAGTGTAGTACAACTTGAATAGTGTAGTGTAAATAATAAATTAAACAACTAAAATATATTAGGACGATACTGCAGTAAAGTATCTCAAAAAAACAATGCAATTAATTTTTTTAAAATTTTTATTGTAATTTTTATGTAAATTTTTAAAACTATTTACACACTCTACCTTTTACACAATAACAATGATTCACCATTATTTATGAAAATTTGCCTTCCTTTATCATGCGTTTAATTGTTTAATTTTTGTTTAATACAACATAATTTAGAAACAAACGAATATTCCATTTACTAACAAAACGATTTTGATTATACTATATGTCGCTAAGCACAGTTTAAAAGTTTAACATTCCTTTATTTTTTTTTAAACATAAGAATATTAAAAAAAAATAAAGGAATGTACAAATTAATAAATACTTATTTTAATTATAATAATCAAATCTACTAATTGTAATAAAAGCCATTTAATTTAAATTCAATATTAATATTTTAAAATCACTTTATTCTAATATATATTTTTTCATATAAAATTTTTTTCTCCTTTTTGAATTGAACCAATGGGGACCACTGTTTGGTTAGTTGGCATTTAAATTGTGCTTGGCGAGATAAATTGCAGCCAAAAACGAAATAATCTGTACCCAATGCTTATTATTAATATTTTCAACAATACTTTATTCTAATATTTTTCTTTCGTTTTTGAATTGAATTAATGACCGAAACAATTGTTTGATTAGTTGGAAATTTAATTATGCTTGGCATGATAAATTGCAGCCAAAAAAGAAATAACTTGTAAATATATCAGCTGTACCCGATTCTTATCTATAAATTTAATTTCATGCCTTTTTCAATAACATATCGTTAGAAATATTGACTAATTTGTAAAATCATTTTTAACTAATTGTAATATTTGTAAAACTTTTCACACAGTAACAATGATTAGTCATTTTCGTGCTTGTAATTGTATTATTTTTATTTAATAGCACGTTATTTAGAAACAAAAAAGAATATTCCAATAACCAACAAAACGATTCCGATTATAGCCAATTCAGAATCGTTTGTTTAACTATTTGCTTAAACATCTCATTTATACAGTTGATTCATTTACTCAAGGCCAGGAGATCGTTTGGTCATGCAATAACACACATAAAAAACAATTTAAAAGAAAGCATACCATTCCCTGGTGGGATTAACTAAGTCAAGCGTGCTCAGCGTTCAAGTACAAGGCTCAAAGCAATTTATCTAATTCTATTTATATTAACTATTTACTATTTTACTATAACTATTTATCTAATATATATGTATCTCCATAATTCCGATAAATAGCGTTAAAATGGGGCTAGGAGATTATTACAATAATTATATTCAATAAAGTAATTATAATGTTGCGTTTCCATGTAACGTACAAACACTAAAAACGAAATAATATTAAAATATATATAATATAAAAATAAAAATATATATATATAATTCTTAAACTTATGTTATGCTATATATGTTTTTATGTTCTTTTGTAATTTAAATATTTTTTGTTTCTACATTTTTCGTTTAATAAATTTACAACAACCAATTGCCAACAAGATTTCCTTACATTAATTTACATTATTTGCTTACATTATTTAGAAAATTGCTTACATATAAAAATTAGAAGAAATTTCTTTTGTTATAAATAAAAATAACACAAAGAAATTTCCAATCTTAAATAAAAAAACATTTGACATTGTTACTCTCTTCTATCTTTATTTTTTTATCTGAATAAACACATTTACTACTTTTAATTAAAAAAAGTGTGATTTTTAAGCAGAATTTTATGAAATGAATAAAAATTTTCATTTTAATCTAACATTTTTCTTTTTTAATCTCATTCTAAAATCTACATTCCTCTTTATAATGCAGAAATATTTCTGAAAATACATTTTAATTATGGTGTTTCCATGTTTATTGTGTTTTTTGCGTAAGAAATTAAAGAATATTTTAGTTTTAATAAAATTTAAAGTTAAAAAATAAAAAGAATTAAGAAAAATAACTTACTCTATACTAGTATGTGTTGCAGTGTTGGTACTACACTCAAGAACCAAAACATTATGACCACCCCTACATTTTGCAATGAACTCGCCTGGATGACGTGGAAGGCACGTGATCAGGTGGAAGTGGTATTTAACTGCTGCTGGAAAGTCTGAAGAATCATTCTTTCACTTACTTCTGTGTGTGGTGGGAAAGGCTGCGGATCTAAGCGACTTTGATAGAGGGCAGATTGTAATGGCTCGAAGGCTCGGAACAAGTATTTCCGAAACTGCACGACTCGTGGGCTGTTCGCGATCTACAGTTGTTAGTACTTATGCAAAGTGGATGAATGACGGTGAAACCAGCAGTAGACGACATGGTGTTGGACGTCCCCACGCTATCAAAGAAAAAGATCGTCGGAGACTGTCTCGCATGGTGAAGCAAAACCGAGCCAGACAGTGGCTCAGCTGACAGCCCAATACAATGCAGGGCCAAGTAGAATAGTATCGGAGCACACTGTTCAGCGGACACTGTTGGATATGGGGCTACGCAGCAAACGTCCCACTCGTGTGCTTTTGCTGACCACTACGCCTGCGCTAGGCCCGGGAACATTGTGACTGGTCCATGGATCAGTGGGAGAGAGTTGCCTGGTCAGATTAATCACGGTTTGTCATTCATCACGCCGATGGCCGTGACAGGATACGCTGTCTTCCAGGCGAACAATTGCTCCCTCAATGTACAGTAGGTCATATACAGGCCGGTGGTGGCGGTATTATGCTTTGGGGGACGTTCTCTTGGGCGTCTCTAGGACACCGTGGTTGTGGTAGAGCAGACCATAAATGCTACAGGGTATCTGAACATCATTGCGGACCAGTTGCACCCTTACATGGCCTCTGTTTTCCAGCTGGAATTGGAATGTTCCAACAGGACAACGCCCCTTGTCATAAGGCTTAAATTGTGTTGGAGTGGTTCCAGGAACATGATGCTGAATTCCAATTAATGTCCTGGCCGCCTAACTCGCCGAATACCAATCCGATAGAACACATTTGGGATGTCCTGGGACGGCAGCTCAGAGTTCAAAGACCACCAATTCGCAATATCTCGGATTTGCGTGACCGTTGCTTAAACATCTGGTACAATCTGTCTCCGGCCATCTACCAAGGACTTGTGGCATCCATGCCAAGGCGGGTTGAAGCTGTGTTGCGCGACAAAGGTGGGCCAACTCGTTATTGACAGGTGTTCATAATGTTTTGGCTCTTGAGTGTATGTCTTCTACATAGGCCCAAATGGAACAATCAATATAACCCTAAATTAACTCTTAAATATGGGTTAAAGAATCAGATTTGTTGGTCCATTTTAAAAATATAAGAAAAACTAATAAAAACAAAATTAATCGTTTTAATAATACCAATTATAAAATAAGTTAATTGTTAATTATTTCTTAAGTTATTTATTAATTAATAAACAAATTTTAATGACATAAAGATTAATTGAAACATGCAAATAAATAATAAATTTCATTAAAATATGAAAAGTAAAAAGTGTGTTTGCAACACAAAATTAAGAATATGATAACAAATGAAATTGTAAAAATTATCTTAGGAAAAATTACAACATTTTACTAAATTACCTAATTTAACTGCACATTTTTATTACAGTTTAATAGCCGGCAATTTTCTTTCATAAAGCAAAAACTGCTTACGTTAGTAATTTTTTGCAGAGAGAAGGAGCTACAAAAATGACGACCTGTTTGAGTGTGAAATAATGCAAAAATATCTCTTGTTTCTACTTTACTTGTTATTATTTTTATCACATGTTGTTGCTGTGAAATGCAAAACGCTGTCTAAGTTGAATATGTAATTCAAACCAGAAATATGATCTTGATAAAAAAAAATCTAAATATAAAGATTTTAAATTTTATCGTGAACAACATGGACGTGGACCTGATGGTCGAGTGACAAGCGTTCTGGCGCTCGATGTCACAGGTTTCGTGTTCGTGCCTTCCGGGAGGACTTTTAGGGGTAACTTTCCACATTAACTTGTCATATAGGAGAAAACATAGAAAACTCCCATCAGGCAACTTAACTATCGATGCTTTACACACAATGTCAGAACTGCCATCGATTCTACTCGTTACTGAAAGCAGTGACTTCAACAATGCAGCGCGGCCTGGTGGCCTGGTGGCCAAGTGGCTAGCGCTTCGGCCTCTGGTATCCCAGGCTTCAGGTTCGAACCCCTGGCAGTGGCATGGATGTTTGTAAGTGGTTCGGAATACACGTTAAACTGTAGGTCCGGTCTGTTTAGCCTAAAGTGTTCACAAGAAGACCGTAGAGCGACAAACCAAACCAATCAACAATGCCGCCAAATTGATTCGAGCCTGGAGCTTTCTGCACGCTTTGTCTAAAGCTGAAGCATTTTAATGATTAAAGTGTTATCAATTTTTTTTTAAATTAAGGATAAGTGGGTTATGCCAATAGAAAGGAGTTGTAACTGACACATATTTTTGAATCGCATGCAAGAAATCTTGGGAAATCCCATTCAGACACTTGGACTTTCAATGAAAATTTATTGACGTTTTTCTGTCAGTGACAGTAGGGCATTCATAAACGGAAATCAAACCTTCGTCCGTTTATCCTGTATCAAATTATGAAAATAGGGCATGATGGCCGAGTGACTAGCGGTCTGCAGCTTTGTGACACGAGTTTCGGGTTCGAGTCCCGGCGGTGCCATGGATATTTGTAGTGGTTCGGAATCCATTTTAAACTGTAGGTCCCCGTCTAATATGACCGTAGAGCGCTATGGGGGTAACGTTACTCGCGTCCGTAGCATATATATTCAAGTTACACGTGTCCCCTGGGTAGTGCTAAATGAGTAACAGTGGTGAAACCCTTGCTTATGGCATCCAGCTGTATTAGAACAACAACAACCTGAATGTTAAGGACATATTGAGATAACTGCCAATGTAAAAGCATCGTCGCCAAATCGGCAGTTTCGTTGATCAAGAATTTCGTTCCTGTTTGGGAATTTACCGACTCATCTGTTTGGAAAAGCACGTGGAGTGAAAAATAAATAATAAGCTTTTCAGCATCTAGCCATTCATAAAAGACTTTCAACAAATTGATTTAAATCGACGACTAAGCGTAAAACTGGGCTATACTTATTCTACATATTAACATGTATACTTCGCTGGGAACCTTCACCAACTTGTTGCGCATGTGCTAATGTTCCGTCCATCAAACATATACTGGTTGAATGTCAAAGATTCAAAAGAATGCAGCTGCATTAAATAACGTAAAATATCTCTTGTTAAGTATTTAACTTGTTGTTGCTCCTATCGTCACATGCTGTTATAAATTGCAAATCACTGTTTAAGTTGAACATGTAATTCAAACCAGAAATAAGATCTCGATAAAAACCGAAAAAAATTAAACTTTAGCATAAACAACCTGGACTTTACGGACATATTGGGATAACATTCAGGGCCGGATTTAGATGAAAAGAGGGCCTAGGCTATTCCACTTATGAGGCCCTTTCACCTCCCATTTTTAAGTTTCGAAATTACATGAGAGATAAAATACATCATTACTGTGATATATATCAATATGTCAAAATGAAACATGTTGTGATGGGTACTAATCTTTATAAAAAATATGGCACGGATAATAAATAAAAAAAGTCGAGAACACTCATTTGGAAATTTATTCTCAGCCCCTATATAGCACTTGTAACAATAACTAATCAAACATAACACGCAACATTTACAAATAAACAAAATTCAAATAAAAAAAAATCTTACCTAGAATTCCGCGAAATGAAAATATTGTCACAAAGATTTTTTCAATTGTCTATAAACACTTAACTGAAGTATTGAACCTACTGAACTCAAAAGGCGAGAATCAAATGATCCTATACGCAATCCTAAAATAAGAATTTTTCTAATAACATTAACACGTATTTTATATTATCGAAGCAATACGAATATAACTGAACATCGGGATATCAATAGGTCCGTTCGTTTGTCTGTTCCATCTACACCAATCTGCACTTTATTTATGCAAGAACAAACCAGAGCTTAGTAGCATAAGGTACGTCAATATTTGTTTAGCAATCCGTGAACGTATGAACTATACTTTGTTGCAATCTAGTATATACAAACGAACAGCCCCAATGAGCCGAACGCGTTGATCTTAACCAATACATTTTTATGTTTGTTTATTAGTCATATGTGTAGAATTTCTTCTTATTTTCGATTCAGTGTTTACTGTTTTCAGAATAGTGTAACTCTAATTTTGCTAACAATTTGAATGTAGGCCCCTCTTGATCTTGGGGCCCTAGGCTGAAGCCTAGTTAGCCTATAGGAAAATCCGGCCCTGATAACAGGTAATAACAATAATGCAACAAATCTACAGTTTTGCAGATTAAGAATTTCATTTCTGTTTGGGTATTAAACCTCTCCCCTACTTGAAAAATACGCGGAGGGAAATGTAAATAATAAGCTTTTCCACAATTAGCAGTTCATAAATGACTTTAAACAAATTGGTTTAAATCGACTTCTAATGAAAACTGACACGACTAAATATGAGCCATACTTATTCTACAAATTCGCACCTACTTTGTGGAGAACCTTATCCAACTTGTTTAATGGCATGGTGGCCAACTGGCTAGTGTTCTGGCCTTTGGTACCACAGACTTCAGAGCTTTATGAGTTACAGTTATGAGTTCGCAGAATAATTAAATTATACTCTGCGTACTCACGATGGGCGTGCATCGATTTGCAAAAGCTAAGTGAAAGAGTGGCGAAACAAATATCGCACTAGTAAAATAAGTATTTTTAATGATTTCATTTGTTTTATTTCTTTTATATTTATATATTTTTTATATTTAATTTTTTTTTTTTTTGATTTATATTTATATATTTTTAATGGCTTTAGAATGGCCAAAGTAGTGAAAACCAATGTATAAAAAAAAAAAAGACATTATGTGTGCATCCATATATTCAAAAATTAACTGTCGAAATTATGGGAGAAAATTAACTTTGATTTTAAAATAATATTCTTGCGAACATATGACAGATATTGCCTGTTTTATTTATGAGTTTACACTTCGCAGAATAATTAAATTATATACTGCCAACTCATGATGCACGCGCATCTTTGAACATCTAATAAAACAATTTCTACACAGAATTTTCGCACAGTTGATTGTTGATAGCAGAGCAAACCAGACTCTTAGTTTAAATTCTTTTGTGCTTTTGGTTCAGCTTACACTTTTGCGAATAGTTTTTTTTTTCTAAAATAAAATTGCCCAAACACAAAATACGCTCAAACATAACGGACGCAACATCCACTACGATGTGCAAATACCCAAATTGAGATCGGTTTGCAAAATCTAAGTGAAAGAGTGGAGAAACAAAAATCGCACTAGTAAAATAAATATTTTTTAATGATTTCATTTTATTTTTATTTCGTTTATATTTATATATTTTTCATATTACATTTCTATTGTTATATATTTCTTTACAATGTGCGTTTAGTATCATTATTATTATATTATCTATGTTTACATGTAAGGATAATAATAAACACAAAAATAATAACTCATTATGTTTCTATTTATCACTCCAAAATGTCTATAGTGGGTCTAAAACTAATATGGGGATATATAATTTTATATGCGGCCCGTGGAGTTAGGATGCATTTCCAAAGTGGCCTGTAAGATCTTTTGTGTTGGCCACCCCTGCCCTAGATTACACTTAATCTACTGCATATATACTGTTGTGGCGACAAAGGTCTCAAATCAAAATGCCTGGTACTGAAATACAGCGATTTTTATTATTTGAAGAGATATTATATCCATCT
The DNA here is from genome assembly GCA_021605095.1 of Caerostris extrusa. Classification (NCBI taxonomy): domain Eukaryota; kingdom Metazoa; phylum Arthropoda; class Arachnida; order Araneae; family Araneidae; genus Caerostris; species Caerostris extrusa. The sequence goes on from BPLR01017458.1 coordinate 28,637, forward strand.
AGATGAATATCCGAATTACTTTTTGAGAAAACGATATATCCAAATTACCAACCATTTTTAGTTAATTCATGAATAAATATTTTTACTTTATACTATATAATGAATTTATTAAAAACTACAAATTTTACTAGATTAATGAGAGAGTTTTTAGATAAATAAGCTAAAATTAAAAAAAAAAATAATTAATTTGCTGTTCTTAATTTAGTCTTAACTTTAAAACGAAAGATAATCTTTCTTAATTAGTCCATTCAAAATTAGTTCTTTAACCTAATTACAGAGATCATTAGAGCGGAATTCTAGGACGAAGAGAATTTCAGCACAAATTGTCTCTCTAAGCATCAAGGAAAAAAATATTATTTTCTTGGGGTATCTGATAACATACTTTTAAATTTTTTCTCGATAACAACCAATCTTTTAAAACAAAATTAAAATAATTAATAAGTTTTCCCCCCAAAAATAGTCACAATAAACAAGTTCTTCTAAAAAACCGTTAATTATGGTTGGTAGATCTGCTTTTGATTAAAAGTAAAAGCTCAAAAGAACGAGCAACTTTTTTATTGATATTTACTAGGATGTGATAATTTTGATGGAAATATGAGTCCGTTGTAATTGTTTATCCATATGTAAGGTACACCTTTATGTTTTATGTCACGCGACGCTAAAGTGAAATTTTTAATTAAACTTTACTTTAAATGAGTGGCAACAATACAGTTGAGAATGGGGCCTGATGGCCGAGTGGCTAGTGCTCTGGCACTCGGTACCAAAGGTTTTGGGTTCGGAATCCCGGCTGTGCTATGAATGTTTGTAGTGGTTCGAAATCCACTTTTAAACCGTATGCCCCGGTCCTAATAGGATCGTAGAGCGTTGTGGGTTTAGTGTTACTCACGTCCATAGTATATCTTCTAGCTAAACGTGCCCCTAGGTAATGCTAAATGAGTAACAACGGTTGCAGCCCTTGTTTATTTGCATAAAGTATAACTGTCTCTGTATTTTCAGCTGAATTAGAACAACAGTACAGTTGAGATATCAGATTTTCAACATGAAACGCTAACACATTAACGAAAATTTTAGCCACCCATCCGCTCTTACAGACGAAGGAATTTACGATGTTCAGCATCTTTCCTCGTTAGCCGGGCGGCAATTGGCTAGCGCTCTGGCATTTGATACCACAAGCTTCAGATTCGGATACTAGCGATGGCATGGATGTTTGTTAGTGATTCGGAATACATGTTAAACTGTAAGTCCTTGTCTAATTAGCCTAAAGTGTGCACAAAATGACAGTAAAGCGACAAACCAAACCAATCATCATTAGTCGGACTGCCTTCCTTCTGCAGCGACACTGATCCAAGTCAGACTTCTACCTACGGGTGCCCCACCACAACAGAAGCTGCCCTGTCTCCCCTACATCCATGAGTGGACTACTCATAGGGATATCCATCCTGATCTGCAGGACACTGAGGATTGTTCGTAACGGTTATACTATACTCTTTACATTTGTAGTCTTTTATTAGTCACAATAGTTCTATTCTTTTACATTTGTAGTTTTTTATTGTTCATTTTATTTTGTATAAAGTGCCTCTGTTTTGTTTTCAAAATGTACACATTACAATAAAAAAAAAAATTGCCAAGGACTTGGCAATAAGTAGGCAATAAATCTGACGAAACTTCTAGAAAGGACCAGTTTAGTTCGGAAGTCATTATCACAGGCTACAGAAATAATCTAGTATTTGAGATATTTTGAAACATACGTTTATTGAAATCATAAAATTTTCTTACCCTACATCAATTTCAGGAAAATTTAGTTACCACTACATAAAAATTTCAAATAAAATTTCGCGTAAACAACAGAAAACTTAATAAGTTTTCAGAAACTTCGTCCTTTGACTACTTTTCTAAAAATTAGTATTAAGAGACCAACAAGTATTATATTACACACACATATGCTGCTTTCATTTATAATTTATTTATTTTAACTTTATTGGCTTTCTATGAATTTAATTTAAGAGATTTTTTACACAAGGTCCTTTAAGACTTCAATTTAGTGGAGATGAAAATCAAAAGAGTAATTATATCTTAATTAATTAGATTCAATTAGTCATTAATCCTTATCAATTTAGAAATTAGAATTCATTTAGGAAGATTTTTTCTGATCCTTATGGTTATAGAACGTTAGAAAAAAAAAAAATTTGTAAAACTCATGTTAAGATCTGTGTTAATTCTGTATTCACACAATTTGGCATTATATGAGCAATTATATAGGATCTACATATTTTTAAGTTTATTATATAAGATCTATATAACAGTTTATTTTTCTTCGTATTATATACATATTTAAAGTTTTTAAAACCTAACTTGAAATTAAAAAAATTGCTAATTTTTGCTAAAAAATTAAAAACACAATTAAATACTTTTTGTTGTAGTATTAGTAATGTGGACGCTAACCAGTTTTTAAAATTATAATTTAAACAACTGGTTTATCGTCAACATTTTAAAACATTATAATTTGAAAATATCATAAACTTTAAAATAATTATCCAAAAAAAAATAGCGTTCCATATTCTATTGTTGCCGTTTGTTGCAGTCGCTGCTATCAGAAATGAAAAGATTCGATGATTATTAAGACAGAATTGTTGTTGTTTCTAATCCACTAAGTAGACAGCAAGAACTACATCAACAACAAGAACCCGTGTGGTCTCATGGAAGAATGGAAAGGAGAGGACAGCTTCTGTTGTGATAGAGTACCCGTAGGCAGAAGTTTGACTTGGCTCCGTGTCACTGAAGAAAGAAAAAGGAAGTGTATTCTGAGAAGACTTTTATGGGGAACTAACCCAGATTTATGTATCGTATGGCAAAATCCGGAAAACTCCCACTAGGTAGTCCGACTCACGAGGCTGAACATTCCAAACACTATCGAGTCTCCTCATTTTTTGAAACAATGTCTACAGAAAACCCGCCAGCGGATTGAAATTGTGCCCTAATGCTCACCAGCGGCGCGCGTTGCTAGTGAGTCATGAGTTGGAACTCTTTTGGAACTCTAGTTTTCAATTGAACTCGACAGTTTACCTCCAGAGGAAATACAGAGCATTGAGCTTAGAAACGTTTAGTTTATAGTCCCACATCCCGAGAGGAAATGTATTTAGCGTAGCCCTGTGTATTAGTTGGTCTACAAACTCTCACCAGAGCGGAAGCATATTTCTCGTAACTAGTGCGTAGTCGAGTTTCGAGTTTTAGGCTTATAAATTCGTTGAAGGATTCCACTTGTAAGTATCAGTCTTTAAATGTATTAAATATCGTATATCTCTAATTGCATATGTGTGGTGTTTGTGGAGTGTATCAATAAAACTGGGGCGAGTTCTCCAACTTGTGCCTCAAGTATCTCTACTTATCCAAACCCAGTTACTATCTGGTTGCCCAACCTGCACACTACAAAACAAAACAAAACAAAATTCAACGATAGCAAGTAAAATATGGCGACCACATGATACTTTTTACAACTTCCCACTGTGGACTTTGTTTCACATTTTGAAAACTCTTTTTAGCTTAACCGGATTTCAGTGAAAATGTATTCAGTCTAAAAGCAGCTACTAAAAAGCAAACAAGGAGCATAAGCCCGAGAATGAATGCGAAATTTCGATAAAAAAGTATATGACAAATAGTTTTAAATAATGCATGATGCTTCGATTTTTTTTTTAAACATCCAAGAGTTAAGCGTTCCAACTGTGAAATGTATTTTTTTTTTTTTTATAAGTCGTACGTATAAAAGATTCATTTTATTATTATTTTTTGGAGACGCATTATAAATGCACTGTTTCCGATGCATCTTACTTACGATCTGCATTTTCCTCTCAATAAAGAATAAATCTTTTGAGAGCCATAAAAGAAGAGTTCAAAGTATTTATTATTGAAGAAGATTCAGAGACAATCCTTTCATTGCTGTCAATAATTCCAAATGCATTATCTACATCTGATGCATGCATGTTTTCTAGTACATTGTTTTTAGTAATGGATAGCATAGTACAAGCGTATAAATAATAAATTAAACAACTAAAACATGTCCAGGACGATATTGCTAAAACTTCAGTTAACAAAGAATCTTTAAAAAAAAAGCAATCACTTTTTTTTTAATCTATATAACTTTTAGATAAATTTTTAAAACCTGCATAAAATAGTAGTTTTCATGAATTGAAGTGTGTTTTTATCCCTGAAAAAACCATAATTTAATTGCCATCTATTTTCTTGTGTTTAAAAATTCATATAAAGATACGAAATAAACTATATTATAGATTACTATTATATAATATTACTTTTTTTTTTAATAAACAATCTATCTTCTATAATTAATTTTTGAAAAAACACATTTATGCTTGTGCTTATATTCCTCGTTTGATTTTACTAACTTTTAGTTTGAAGCAGAATGGGCCTGATGGCCGAGTGACTGGGTGCCACAGGTTTCGGGTTCGAGTGGTGTCATTGATATTTGTACTGGTTCGGAATTCACTTTAAGCCACGGGTGTCGGTCTCAAATGACTGTAGAGCGTCACAGTGCCCGGTTAATCTTCTCACCTACTTCATTCCTAAATTGTATAAGGGCAATTCAACTCTCAAGGTAAGTGATGCATAGTAGTGAGTAGTGGGTGTAGTGTAGTAGTAATAGTAGTAATAGGTAATAGTTAACAGTCTTTCAGTAGTAAGTAGTAGAGTAAGTAGAAAGTTGGTTTAAGTCTTTCACCGAGAAGGAAATTAATTTAGGGCAATCAAATGTATTAATTGGCCTACAGACTCTTACTCGGAGAGAAAGTATGTTTGAATATACTGCGTGTAGCTGAGAATCAGGTCTTCGGACTAGAAGGGGAGTCATTCCATTAATCTATGTTTATCTGTCTTTAAATGTGTTAAATATCATATGTCTCTAAATGTATGTTTGTGCGTGTGTCAATATAGCTTTAAGTTCTATAACCTTTCCACAAGTATCGCAACCAAACCACATCCAGTTACTATCTGGTTTTGCAACCTACACACTACAAAAACAAAATAAAATTCAACGATCGCAAGTAAAGTATATGGTAACCACATGATACTTTACAACTTCCCAAGGTGGAATTTATTTCACATTTTCGAAACTCTTTTTAGCTTTACAGGATTTTCAGTGAAAATGTATTCAGTCTAAAAGCAGCTACTAAAAAGCAAATGAGGAGTATAAACACGAGCATGAATGGGAATTTTCAATGAAAATATAGATGACAGATAGTTTTAAATAATGCATGATGCTATGTTTTTAAAAAATAAAAACATCAGGAGATAACGTTTCAACCGTGAAATGTTTTTTTATATGTCATAAGCATAAAAAAAAACGATTTTATTTATTTTTTGCGACGCATTATAGATGCACTGTTTCCGATGTATCTTACTTACGAACGTCTGCATTTTCCTTCTATCAATAAAGAATAAATCTTTTGAGAGCCATAAAAAAAGAAGAGTTCAAAGTATTTATTATTGAAGAGAATTCGGGAGACAATCCTTCCATTCTCTTCAATAATTCCTGAAGCAATATCTATGCCTGATGCATCCATGTTTTCAAATATGTCACCGTTTTTAGTAATGGATAGTATAGTAAAAAGTATATAAATAATAAATTAAACAACTAAAACATGTTAGGATGATATTGAAAAGAATATCTAAAAAAAACTGAAAAGTGCAATAATTTTTTTATCTCTAGGTAAACTTTTAAAAACCATTTCACTTTCTCTAAAATTACAGTTTTCGTGAATTGCAATGTGTTTTCATCATTACATACCATTATTTCATTTCGTTATTTGTTCGATGTATTGTCATACAAATAAATGAAATAAATAATTTATTACTTAATTAAACAAATAAACAAACCATGCGCTTCTGCTGATAAATTCCGTGAGACTCTACCCGAGAGGAAGTACAGCAGAAACAAACGCTTCTACTGAGAAATTATAAGTTGGCCTGCAGACTCTCATTCCGAGATTTGGTTTTGGTTTGACGCTCTACGGTCATCTTTGTGCACACTTTGGGCTAAACAGACCGGGACCTACTGTTTAAAGTGGATTCCGAACCACTAACAAATATTCCTGCCACCACCAGGATTCGAAACTGAGCCTGGGATACCAAAGTCCAGACTCAGATCAGCCATCTCATTCGAAAGGAAATTTATTTAGCCTAACACAGTGTATTAGTTGGCCTAGACTTCTCACCCTCAGGGAAGTCTATTTCTCGGCAACCAGCGAGTAGCCGAGTAGTTTTAGGTTTTAGAAGTGAAATCCTATAGTAAATCTATAATTATATGTTTTTACTCGAATATGGGTTAAATATTGTATTTCTTTAATTGTATGTGTGTGTATTATATGAAGCTGTCAGTTCTCCAACTTATGCCTCAAGGATCTCAACCCAACCACACTCAGTTACAAACCATTACAAAACTAAAATAAAAAAAATTTAACGATCGCAAGTAAAATATGGTAAACATACGAAACTTCCCAACTTCCCAAGATGGAATTTTTTTCACATTTTCGTAACTCTTTTTTAGCTTTAACGGTTTCAGCGAAAATGTACCCATTCAGTTCAAAAGCAGCTACTAAAAAGCAAATAATGAGCAGAAGCACGAACATGAATGCGAATTTTCAATAAAAAATATAGATGACGAACAGTTTTAAATAATGCATGATGCTATATTGAAAAAAAAACTAGTCAGGGAGTTAACGTTCCAACCGTGAAATATATTTTTTTATATGTAGAAGGCATAAAAGATTGATTTTATTACTTTTTCTCGCGACGCATTATAGATGCCTTTGCACTGTTTCCATTGTATCTTACTACGATCTGCATTTTCCTTCTTCAATAAAAGAATAAATCTTTTGAGAGCCACAAAAGAAGAGTTCGAAAGTATTTTATTGAAGAAGATTCAAGACAATCCTTTTCATTGCTGTCAATAATTCCAAATGCATTATCTACATCAAATGTGATGCATCCTTTTTTCTAGTACAACATCGTTTTTAGTAATGGATAGCATAATTTTAAGCATATAAATAATAAATTAAACAACTAAAAACATGTCAGGACGATATTGCTGAAACTTCAGTTAACAAAGAATCTTTAAAAGCAATCACTTTTTTAATCTATATAACTTTTAGATAAATTTTTAATACCATAAAATAGTAGTTTTCATGAATTGATGTGTTTTTTGTGAAAAACCATGATTTAATTGCCATCTATTTTCTTTGATTCCAAAATTCATACAATATTCATATAAACTATATTATAGATTACTACTATTATATAATATTACTTTTTTATTTTCTAATATTATTTTTTTTTTTTAATAAACAATCTATCTTCTCTGAAAATTAATTTTTAATACACATTTATGCTTATATTCCTCGTTTGATTTTTACTAACTGCTTTTCAGTTTTGAAACCTGCAGAATGTGGGCCTGATGGCCGAGGGAAGTGACTGGATTGCCACAGGTTTCGAGGTTCGAGCGGTGTCATTGACGATGTTTGTACTGGTTCGGAATTCACTTTACAGCCACGGGTGTCGGTCTCAAATGTGACTGGGCGTCACGGTGCCCGGTTAATCTTCTCACTACTTCCTAATACCTAAATTGTATAAGGGCAATTCAACTCAAGGTATAGTGATGCAGGTGTAGTAATAGTAGTAGTAGTAGTAGTAATATTATAATAGTAGTAGTAATGTATTAGTAATAGTAGTAAAGTAGTAGTAATAGTAGTAATAGTAGTAATAGTAATAGTAATAGTAGTAGTAACAAGTAATGATATTACCTTGTAACGGCAGCGGTAGTAAGTAGTAGTGTAATGTAGTAGCAACTAGTGTTAGTTTTACAGTCTTTCACCGAGAAGGGGGTAATTTAGGGCAATCAAATGTATTGTTATTAATTGGCCTACAGACTCTTACTCGGAAGAGAGTATATTTTTGAATATACTGCGTGTAGCTGAGAATCAGGTCTTCGGACTCAGAAGTCAAGTCATTCCATTAATCTATGTTTATCATCTTTAAAATGTGTTAAATATCTCGTATGCTCTAAATGTATGTTTGTGCGTGTGTCAATATAGCTTTAAGTTCTATAACCTTTCCACAAGTATAGCCAAACCAAACATCCAGTTACTATCTGGTTTTGCAACCTACACTACAAAAACAAAATAAAATTCAACGATCATAAAGTATATGGCGACCACATGATGCTACAACTTCCCAGGTGAATTTATTCACATTTTCGAAACTCTTTTGGCTTTACAGGATTTTAGTGAAAATGTATTCGATGAGTCAAAAGCAGGCTACTAAAAAAAGCAAATGAAGTACATAAATACGAGCATGAATGTGAATTTTCAATGAAATATAGATGACAGATAGTTTTAAATAATGCATGATGCTATGTTTTAAAAAAAATAAAAACATCAGGAGATAACGTTTCAACCGTGAAATGTATTTTTATATGTCACAAGCATAAAAACGATTTTATTTTTTTTTGCGACGCATTATAGATGCACTGTTTCCCGATGTATCTTACTTACGATCTGCATTTTTCCTTCTATCAATAAAGAATAAATCTTTTGAGAGCCATAAAAGAAGAGTTCAAAGTATTTATTATTGAAAGAATTCCGGAGACAATCCTTCCATTCCCATCAATAATTCCTGAAACGTATCACCACCAGATACATCCATGTTTTCAAGTACGTCACCGTTTTTAGTAATGGATAGTATAGTAAAGTATATAAATAATAAATTAAACAACTAAAACATGTTAAGGATGATATTGAAAAGAATATCTAAAAAAAAACTGAAAAGTGCAATAATTTTTATCTCTAGGTAAACTTTTTAAACCATTTCACTTTCTCTAAAATTACAGTTTTCGTGAATTGCAATGTGTTTTCATCATTACATACCATTATTTCATTTCGTTATTTGTTCAATGTATTGTCATACAAATAAATGAAATAAATAATTTATTAACCAATTAAACAAACAAACCATGCGCTTCTGCTGATAAATTCCGTGAGACTCTACCGAGAGGAAGTACAGCAGAACCAAACGCTCTACTCAAGAAGTATATAAGTTGGCCTGCAGACTCTCATTCCGAGATTTGGTTTTGGTTTGTCGCTCTACGGTCATCTTGTGCACACTTTGGGCTAAACAGACCGGGACCTACTGTTTTAAAGTGGATTCCGAACCACTAACAAATATTCCTGCCACCACCAGTTCGAAACTGGAGCCTGGGATACCAAGTCCAGAGCGCTAGCCATCTCATTCCGAGAGGAAATTTATTTAGCCTAACACAGTGTATTAGTTGGCCTAGACTTCACCCTCAGAAGTCTATTTCTCGCAACCAGCAGAGTAGCCGGAGTAGATTTTAGGTTTAGAAGTGAAATCCTATAGTAAATCTATAATTATATGTTTTTTTACTCGAATATGGGTTAAATATTGTATTTCTTTAATTGTATGTGTGTGTATTATATGAGCTGTCAGTTCTCCAACTTTGTGCCTCAAGGATCTCAGCAACCACATTCAGTTACAACCTGCACATTACAAAACAAAAAAATTTAACGATCATAAGTAAAATATGAGTAACCACATGAAACTTCCAACTTCCCAAGATGGAATTGTTTCACATTTTCAAAACTCTTTTTAGCTTTAACAGTTTCAGTGAAAATGTATTCAGTTCAAATAGCAGCTACTAAAAAACAAATAATGAGCATAAGCACGAACATGAATGCGAATTTTCAATAAAAAATATAGATGACGAACAGTTTTAAATAATGCATGATGCTATATTGAAAAAAAAAAAAAAAACTCGTCAGGAGTTAACGTTCCAACCGTGAAATATATTTTTTTATATATAGAAGGCATAAAAGATTGATTTTATTACTTTCTCGCGACGCATTATAGATGCACTGTTTCCGATGTATCTTACTACGATCTGCATTTTCCTTCTTCAAAGAATAAATCTTTTTGAGAGCCACAAGAAGAGTCGAAAGTATTTTTATTATTGAAGAGAATTCCTTTCATTGCTGTCTATAATTCCTGATGCATTATCTATATGTGATGCATCCTTTTTCTAGTACAACATCGTTTTTAGTAATGGACAGAATAATAGTACAAGGTTGTAAATAATAAATTGAACAACTGAAATATATTAGGACGATATTGCAATAAAATATCTCAATATATGTTATTTTTTTAGTTGTATAGCGTTTATAAAAAGTTTTAAAATCATTTCACTTTGTCTAAAATAATGAGTTTTTCATCTGGTAAGCCATAATATAATTTCCATGTATTTTCTTGTGTATAAAAACACTTACAGATATGCAGAAATAAATAATGTATTACTTTCTTATTAAACAAATGTCTATCTTCTATATTTTCTTATATATATTCTGTTTATAAACTTTGTGTAATATTTTCTCCACAAAGTGATTGAAAACGTAAACTTATTTATTTATATGAAATTTTTGTAATGTTTTATTTTATTTCATACAAAAGATTAGGATGAAATAAACATAAACTTATTTTCTTTACATTATTTATTTGAAGGATTCTTGCAGATGTAATGAAGATTGAAATAACCTTATTAATAATATTATTAACATATTTTAATTTAGAAATGTAACCATGCATCTTCTACACACTGACAAGAGCACCCATCTTTAGCGTTCAGGAGAAATGGTCAGTAGACCTCGAGACTTTCACCCGAGAGAAAGTACAGCGCAACCATGCGCAGCAGTTGAAATGTTCAATTGGTCTACAGTCTCTCACCAGAAGAGGAACTATATTTAGCGCATAGTGTGCATAGCTGAATATCGAGTTTTCTAGAAGTGGAGTCCTTCTACGAATCAATAAGTATCTGTCTTTAAATGTGTTAAATATTGTATGCATCTAATTGTATATGCGTGGCGTTTGTGCGTATGTCAATAAAGCTGCGAGTTCTCCAACCTGTGCCTCAAGTATCTCAATCCAAGCACACAGTTACCATCTGGTTGCCTAACCTACACACTACAAAACAAAATAAAACTCAACGATCACAAGTGTAAAGTATGGTAACTATATGATACTTTACAACTTCACACGGTGGAATTTGTTTTTCAAAACTCTTTTTAAGATTTACTGGATTTCAGTGAAAATGTATTCTGCTTCAAAGCTAAAAGCAGCTACTAAAAAAAAACAATAAAAAAATAAGGAACATACACACGAGCATGAATGCAAATTTTCAATAAAAAATATAGATGACGAACAGTTTTAAATAATGCATGATGTTATATTGAAGAAAAAAAAAACTCGTCAGGAGTTAGCGTTCCAACCGTGAAAAATATATTTTTATATGTAGAACGCATAAAAGATTGATTTTATTATTTTTCTCGCGACGCATTATAAATGCACCGTTTCTGATTATCTTACTTACGATCTGCATTTTCCTTCTTCAAAGAATAAATCTTTTGAGAACCATAAAAGAAGAGTTCAAAGTATTTATTATTGAAGAGAATTCAGAGACAATCCTTCCATTGCTATCAATAATTCCTGATGCATTATCTATCTGATCCATCCATGTTTTCTAGTACATTATCATTTTTAGTAATGGATAGTATAGTACGAGTTTATAAATAATAAATTGAACTAAACTACTTTTTACAATATTCCCCTAATATATCTAAAATAAAAATATGCAATCACGTTTTTATGTAAATTTATTTAATTAGCACTTATGTAAATTTTTTAAAACCCATTTATTTTGTTTTAAAATAATGGTTTCTATAAATTGAAATGTGTTTTCATCATGGCAAAACATAATTTAATTTTGATGTATTTTCTTGTGCTTAAAACTAATATACGAAATAAATAATTTATTACTTCCTTATTTAGCAGACAGCTATCTTCTATATTTTATTGAAATTCACATTCATGTCTGTGATTATACTCATTATTTGCATATTACTAACTTTAAGTTTGAAACAGAAAATATTTTTCAATGAATTCCGATGTCATTTATTTTAAATATTTAACTAAACAGTTATATGTAATATTTTAAGAACGGTTTGAAATTATGGACAGTGAAATGAGTATTATTTTCTAGTTATATGCCATGTAACGATGCTGTTTTCAAATATCAAGCCTTAAGATTTGTGTTTATCACAGTAGATACAACGTTATCTAGGGTGCATTATGGAATGCTTGTTTACTTATTTTAGAATGGAATGCTTAAGTCATTTATAAATCTAATTTGAAGTGAACAGTAAGCCCTACTTGTGGTAACGAGTCCACTGGTGAGCATTAAGGTTTAAGTTAAATCCCCAGGGGATTTGTTGTAGACACTGTTTCAAAAAACGAGGAGACTTGTGATCGTCTTTATCCTCTTGCCTGGCTAGTCGGACTGTTTGGCGGGTGTTTCTCCAATACGATACGCACATGCGGATTAGTTTCCATTAAAAATCCTCCCAGAAGACACTACCCTCTTCCTTCTACAACTCGTAACCAGTCAGACTCTAGGTGCTACATCACAACAGAAATTGTTCTCCTTTTCCCTTCATCCATGAGTAGACTGAATTTTATATAATAGAACTGAAACCCTACCCCATCAGAAGAAAACATCTCCTGCGGTGTTGGCCCATCGCAGGGCTGTTGCGCTAATGAAGAAGACGCACATAGTTAAATAAATGTACGAATTGAGAAGAAGAATTTCCATCATACATTTCTCGGAATCGTTTCGTAACATGTTTACGTTTTCTAAATAAATGCGCGCAGGAAAAAGGAGCCAAGCGGCGATGCAGCGCCAACTCTAGCACGATAAGGAAGGGAGAAGTTTGCAAAACTTTTTGTTCCTTTAGAAAAGATATGTGATCCCTTTTATTGCATTTCTTTGCTCGTCACCCGTCATCGCTGATGAGCTTTAGGACGGAGGCTCAATCCGCTGGCGGCTTTGTTGTAGACACTGTTTCAAAAAACGAGGTGGCTTATGATATTTATCCTCTTGCCTGACTAGTCGGACTGCCTCGGGAGTTTACAAATTTAATCATCATCATCACCTATATCATCATCATCATTGGGGCAACAGCTCCATCGTGAGCCAGGGTCGTCCAGCCTATTCGCAGATTTAGAGACAAGATGTGTTTTCTTTTTTACGGGGTAGGGTTGTTAGCCATACGTCTAGTGCTCTGCAGTCATATTAGTCCAGGGCTTGATGGCCAAGTGGCGGTCACCGTACCACAGGTTTCGGATTTGAATCCCAGCGGTACCAGGGATGTTTCTAGTGGTTCCGGAATCCGCTTTAAGCCGTATGTCCCAGTCTCATATGACTGCAGAGCTTCACACAGTCCAATCAAATTCTGATCCACATCATTCCCAAACTGTAAAGGGACAACTCAGCTTTAAGAACAGGGATATGGTGTTGTCTAGTTATACTACTAGTAGTAATATCAGACAAGTACCTACGATTGAAAGTGGATTCGAATTACTACAAACATCCATGGCCCCACTCGAATTCAAAAAACTGTGGTACCGAGTACCAGAGCGCTAATCACTCGGCCATCAGGCTCCATCTACTACAATAAAATGTATTAAAATAAAAAAGGAAACTAATAATTATTTATCCATGAAATTCTTATAATGTGTATGAATTTTTCACCGAAAAAAAGAAAAGTGAAAACAACATTGTCCCTCTGCATATGTCTTAATGGATTAAAATAATAAATCATTTCAGTCTAATTCAGCTTTAAAGTGGCCAGCAGGCTTAAAATATGCGCTATTTTCTCTGAGGTTCCCACTCATATTCACCGTTACTCATTAATTAAAAAATGGATGGCCTCTGGCTAGCAGCCAAGACATGTGTGGCAGGAAATGAGAAGTTACATAAGTGAAATAAAGTAAATGGAGTTACGAAATGACTGCTCTCTGATCATTTTATATGATTTATAAATAAAGTGACTTTTCATGTATATAGGAAGACGCAAACGTCATATTATTCATATCATTACTAAATCTTCGTTTAGCGGAATTGTATTTATAAAATCACCTAATAAATAAAGCAATAATAAACTTACTTGAATGGAATATCCGTGTTCACGAGAAGAGTAGACTAGTAGAGTAATTTCCGAGTAGATCCTATCACTAGCCTTGAACAAGCATATTCAAGTCAAGGAAGATTTAATTTAATTGACGGATATTTTCTTTTTTTCCACACATCATTTTGTACTAGATCTATGTAGCCATCTATCAGTAAGAAGAGGTAGGTAGAAAATCAGCAGGCCTCATGTATACCACGAACTGCCTAATAAGGTGTTGAGAGGACAGTGATTTCCGGAAGAACTTTAGGTTTGGTTTGTCGCTCTACGGTCATTTAGTGCACACGAGGTCTAAACAGACCGGGACCTACAGTTTAAAGTGGATTTAGAACCCACTCACAAACATCCATGCCACCGCCAGGAACCTGAAGCCTGTGGTACCAAATGCCAGATTATTATCCAAGGGAACTTTTAGGATTAACTGCTCTGCGTTTGCGGGTCGTATGACAGAAGGTCTGGAAAAAATTTTCACCAAGAAAACTATATCTAATAGAATATAGAAAAGTACCTAGAACCTACGTACCGTTCACCAAGCCTGAAAAAAGGTGTGCGTTGCTTTATTATATTGTTACAATCGCCATCAAGTTTCCTCGTTTCTGGAAACCACGAGTTCAACGCAAGCTGCTACGTTTTTGTTGTATCGAACAAAATTTAAAAGATTACGATTGATCAGTTGGACTGTCGTTTGAATTTATTTCAAAATCCCCGTAAAGTCTAAGAGGTTCTTAAATTAATAATTGTCTGCCAGTCACTCAAAATACGCCATCAGAGGTATCGAACCTATATTTTCTTTCCAAAATAAAGGCAACAGATTTAATCGATGAGACATTCTATCAATCTTTAGCACACAAAAAGAACTACTATTCTACAAATCTAGAAATAACACCATTAAGATCGTAAACTTCACAAGAAAGGTTAGTAATAAAAAAAATATAATCAAAGCATGGCTATAACATAAATCATGGCTTTAATGACTTCTTAGTTATTTAGATACCCACATCCAATATAATAATAATGGTTTTATCACTCAATAATACTTTAACATGTACACACATGATTTAATTATTTTATAAAAAAATTATTATTTAGATGATCTAGTAATCTTTGGAAAGGAAATTGGCAACACATTATTAAGTGCAATATATATTGAAGAGGCATCAAAACCATGTTAAATAACCTAACAATGTTGTCCAGACATGGTTAATTTTTTTTTTTTTTTTTTTTTTTTTTTTGCTAGACAAAATTCGGCGAATGTTTTGTCCCTTTCTTGAATCGATCAGATAACAGTCGTTTTTTAAAAGCTATTTATCCCTCCTATTCGAAATTCTTTCAAACTGTTCAAAGTCCGTTTAAATCACAATCACAATGCGAGGAAATAAATGGACACCCGTTAAAGTACTCTTGTAGCTGGATGTTTATATTTGGATTGAAACTTGATATCAGTTCAAGGTGTGCTACTGTGAGCGATTTAAAAATTCATTAGGATTGGTGACAGAGTGTCTTACATCGATAATCAAACTGTCTCGTTGTAATATTTTAAAGATTTCTTGCATATGCCACGCAAATGGGGAGACATTACCTACGAAAATCCTATTGAATGGCATAACCCCTTTCCTTCAGTTTCTTGACAAACCACAGTACCTCAGCTCTCTTAAAGGCTACAAGCTCATCACCGTCATCATGAAATAGAGTTAATTGAATAAAATGAACAGTGTTGTAAATCAGATCAATACATCCTTACAACTGCAATAATAACGTCAAAATAGTAATTTCAACCGCAATAATAATGTCGACCAATAAAAACCATTGAACTTCTTTTCAGAGTTGATTTACATCAACTATCAAACTATGTGATTGGGATCCTTCAAAGATTTACATACGGCACGTAAATGTGGTCAGTTATGCATGAAAATCCTTTTGAAAGGCCTAACGCCATTACCCCCATTTCTTGGCAAATATGGTTTCATCCTCAAACCATAATTTTGTCAGCTTTCTCAAAACTATAAACTACTCATCGTCATTGTAAAACTAAGAGATAATTAACTTGAACCAACAATGTTATACATCAGATATGATAAACCATAACACACGTAACAGTAATGTCAACAACAGTGGTAATGCCAAACAGTATATACCATTAAATGTCTGGAGAGGTCGTTTTATATCGATAGCATAATTACCTGCTTAGGGTTGGTCAAAGTACCTGCTTAGGTGACTACCAATAAGTATTTGGACACCTATGCAAATGACGATATCTGCGGGTCCTGAGGTACGTCACGGACTCCGCCGGTATATATCGAGTAAGAAACAGCATCGGCATTAATCGCATGCAAGATGACGCGCAGTTCGGAGCTCTCTGATTTTGAGAAAGGTATAATTATCGGGTATTACAAATGTGACCGGATCCTTAAGGGACATATCTG
This sequence comes from Caerostris extrusa, assembly GCA_021605095.1. Taxonomy (NCBI): domain Eukaryota; kingdom Metazoa; phylum Arthropoda; class Arachnida; order Araneae; family Araneidae; genus Caerostris; species Caerostris extrusa. Next base: position 45,150 of record BPLR01017458.1, read on the forward strand.
AAGTACCCAAAATCGACAGTGGCCTATGTGATTAAGAAGTGGAAGGTGAGCGGTGATTGTCAGAATGTGCCCCGAGTCGGCAGACCAACGAAACTGGGAGATAGAGACCGACGAGTGCTCACCAGAGAAATTCGGAAGAAACGCACCCAATCGATGGCCCTCATCCGTTCTTACATACGACATGCAAATTTGAGACAATTATTCCTGAAAGTCCTCATTCATGAAAGGCATAACTCATTTCACCACTATTTCTTGACAAACCTGGTTTCCTTCTCAAGCCCGATTCTCTCCTCTTTTATATAATTATAAACTTTAATTATAAACTCATCCTCGCCATCATAAAACTGAGAGTTAATTGACTTGATCCAATAGCGTTGAAATTCAGATACAATACACTGTTACAACCGCAATAATAACGTAATGTCAACCGGTAAAATAGTAACGTCAAGAAGTAAAACCAACCGACAGTAATATAAACTGCTAAAATAGTGATGCCAAACAGTAAAAACAACAAACAGTAAAGTCAAACAGTAAAAATAATTGATTCCTTGAGCGAGTGTTTCACATCGACAATCAAAATGTCTGATTGGGATTTTTTGAAGATTTCTTACACACGAACACGTAAATACCATTACCGATGTGAAACAGTTAGCTATGAAAATGCTCTAGAAAATCCTCATCATTATCAAAAGCAGACTGGATTAATTGACAACATCAAGCAATACACGTCACAACAACACCAACAAATATTTACATAGATTTCCGAAAATCCCTAAACAAATTTCGCACAACTGTATAAAGACGCAAACACACCCCTCAAAACAGAGATTATTTCTTAACTCAGCTGTTTAGGTATCGCTACGGAAAGGATTGGGAGGAATCACAGTACGTGATGGATACGTGGGATGGAAAACGCAGCGGCCGCAACTTGCATCCCATACAAATCATATGATGTAAGTTCGTAAATGCGTCTAGACTTTCTAACTCCATTTCCGAACACTAAGAATAATTGGATATACGGGGTTGTACCGGGAACAATTTGGGCAGATAACCCCTGACAGAGTGCGCTCGTATATCAACGAGTCCCCGAGACAATAAATGTGTTTGGGGCGAGGATTTACGCTCTGGATGCATGAAAGCAAACCGATTTTAGTGGCAAAGCATTTTCTTTCGGAGCAGGACCGTTTTTAAGACTGTGCAATTCAGACGTAAATGCAATGCTTTCACACTAATGCCGACGTAAATGTTTATTTATGTTTAGATAAAATCTGTGAAATTTAGAAAGGATTGTATTTTATTTGCTGGAAAACCTAAGATTCCAACATCGTTGCAAATTCCCCAATTTGTTCCCGATATTATTCAAAGAGATATATGATGATTTATATTCATCGAGAGGTAAAAAGATCCATTTCTATAAACGCTGGAAAAATTGGAGATTCGTAAGTTAATATTGGGTGTTTCGGTAATGTACTCTCAGAATTTCATATAATATTAAAGGACGAAGGTTTGATTTTCGCTTATAAAGCGCTGCAGTCACTGCCTTCAAAAACTTAATGAATTTTTGAAAATAATCTAACAAATCTAGAAATCTAATCTAGAAATCTAACTGTCCGGACGAGATTTCCCCAAGATTTCTCGCATGTGAACTCAAAATTATGCGACTGTTAGATGTTGCGTACCCCTGATTAGACTTTCTAATGCCATAACCCTTTTAAATCTAATTTTAAACAAGCTTTAACCCTTCAATCTTTACGATGCTTCATGTTTAGACGGAGAGTTCAGGAAGACTAGATTAATTGACTAGATCAAGCAAATATATGTCGCAACAACCGCAACAGTAATCATTTCTATCCAACAAATCCCTACATAGAATTATTCAAATCTTTAAACAAATCCCAGGCTTCAGGTTTCGAATTCTGGCTGTGGCATGGATATTTGTCAGTGGTTCGGAATCCACGTTAAACTATGTCCCGGTCTGTTTAGCCTAAAGTGTGCACAAGATGACCGTAGAGCGACAGCCAAACCAAACCTTAAACAAATTTTAAACCACTGTATAAAGACGCAAACACAGATTATTGTCAAACAGAGATCACTTCTTAACTCAACTTAAAAAAGCTGTTTAAGTATGCACTACCGAAAGGGTTGGGAGGAATCACAGTACGTGATGGATACATGGGATGGAAAACGCAGCGGCCGCAACTTGCATCCAACACAAATCACCGTAAGTTCGTAAATGCGTCCAGACTTTCTAAATCCATTTCGAACACCAAGAATTACCAAATAGATGGGGAAGTACGGGGAACTATTTGGTTGAGATAACCCCGACAGAGTGCGCTCGTATATCAGGGAGACCGCCGAGACAATAAATGTGTTTCGGGTGAGGATTTACGCTCTGGATGCATGAAAGCAAAACCAATTTTATTGATAAAGCATTTTCTTTCGGAACAGTATTGTTTTTGTAAGACTGCACAATTCAGACGCAAAATGCAGTGCTTACACACTACTGCCGACGTAAATGTTCATTTATACTTATATAAAATGTGTGAAATTTAAAAAGGATTGTATTTTATCTGATGGAGAACGTAAGATGAACTACATTATTGTAAATACCACAATTTGCTCACGATTTGATATTATTCAAAGAGATATACGATACTATACATTATGAATATAATTAGAAAGCCCAATTTCCAGTGCCTATACTAAAGGGAACCATTATCTCTCTCTGAATATAGATAATAGTTCCCTTTAGTATAGGCACTGAAAATTGGGCATTCGTAATTTAATATTGGAATGCATTCTAATGTACTAGCATAATTTGATATAATTGTAAAGGACGATGGTTTGATTTCCGCTTATGACGCGCTGCAGTCACTGCTTTTAAAAACTTAATAAATTTGCGTCGAAAATCCAACTGCACGGATGGGATTTCGCCAAGATTTCTTGCATGCCTCGCAAAAAAAAAAATATGTTATTCTATTGCAGTTGGCAATACAGAGACAACTAATCTTGATGCCATAGGCAACTGCTGCGCCGACGTTACTCATTCAGCGCTATCCTAAGGGGCACGTATAGCCTGAAGATATGCTACGGATGCGAGTAACACTACCCCCGCAACCCTCTACGATCATTTTAGACCGGGTCCTACGGTTTAAGGTAGATTCCGAACCACTACAAACATCCACGCCACCGCCGGAATTCGAATCCGAAACCAGTGTTACCCAGTGCCAGAGTGCTAGCCACTCGGCCATTAAGCCCCGCAAATCAGATACGATACAACATTACAACCGCCTTAAATTAACATTACAAGAACATAACAACCACATTAACACAACCGCAACAGTGTCAAACAGTAAAACCATAAAATTTATTGACAGTGTCTTTTAAACCGACTATAAAACTGTCGGTAAACTGGTTGGGAATTTTCGAAGACTTTTACATACGATAGTTAATTGTTGGGCAATTAGCTACGAAAATCTCTAGAAAGGCTTCCTCCCTTCTTGACAAACCTTTTTAATCCTTTGAAATTGCAGTTCCTCAGATCTTTTAAAACGATAATATCCACATCATTCTCACAAAAACTAAGAATTAATTGACTTAATCAGACTAGATTAATTGACTAGATCAAGTAATATTAAGCCACAACAACCGCAATAGAAATCGCTCCTATCCAACAAATACTTACATAGATGTACCCAAATCTTTAAAAAATTTCAAATACCTATTTAAACACACAAACACCCCCTCAAACAGAGATTATTTCTTAACTCAGCTTAAAAGCTGTTTAAGTATCACTACCGAAAGGTACTGGGATGAATCACATTACGTGATGGATACATGGGATGGAAAACGCAGCAGCCGCAACTTGCATCCCATACAAATCGCTGTAACTTCGTAAATGCGTCTAGATTTTCTAAATCCATTTCCGAACACCAAGAATTACCGAATGTATATGGGAAGTACTGAGAAATATTTGGGGAGATAACCCCCCGACAGAGTGCGCTGGGATCAGGGAAGTCCGCCGAGACCATAAATGTGTTTCGGGTGAGGATTTACAGCTCGTATGAAAGCAAAACCAATTTGACTGGTAGAGCATTTTCTTTCGGAACAGGACCGTTTTGTGAGACTGCACAATTCAGACGTAAATTGCACTAAACTACACTACACTACACTACTTTCCCAGTACAGTCGACATAAAAGTTTAGTTATATTTCTATAAAATGTGCAAATTTAGAAAGGATTCTTTTTTTATCTGATGGAAAACGTGAAATTAGCTACATCATTGAAAATGCTACATTTAGGATTTTCATATGATATTCATAACGCAGAAAGAGATATACGATATGTTATATTCATCGAGAGGCAAAAGTTCTCATTTATGTAGACGCTAGAAATTTGGACAATCGTAATTTAATATTTGAATGGTTAGTAATGTAATCTAAGAATTTGATATAGGTTAAAGGACAAATGTTTGATTTCCGCTTATGACAAGCTGTAGTCACTGCCTTCAGAAGCTTGATAAATATTCGTCGAAAGTCCAACAGTCCGGATAGGATTTACTCAATATTTCTTAGAAGCGAATCAAAAATATGTTACAGTTATCCCTGATAGGGTTTCTAATGATATTACCCCCTTAAGCCTAATTTTAAATAAGCATTAACTCTTCAAACATTGCGATGGTTTAGGAACGCTTAGTTTCGAATCCAGTTTGGCGAATTATGTGCAGTCACTGCTTTTAGAAACGAGTAGAATCGTTTTCAATTCTCACACAATGTGAAAAATATCTCGCATTGGTAGTTAAGCTGTTTCTTGTGAGTTTTCTATGTTTCTTCTATACAACAAGCTAGTGTTAGGATGTTACCCCTAAAGTGCTACATGAAGCCACAGTCTTTCTTCCTCACTCGTCTGAGGTTGAATGGTACTTGCTCGTGGTACACAGTAAGCCAAACGATGTCCCCCTCCCCTTTCTAAAGGCTCGTTCCCACCGAGGCGTGAGGGCGGCTAAGCGTCACGCTGCAGGGAAGAAATTTTTCGACCCGTTCACACCGAAGCTTCAGAAATTGCATTACACCTAGTGAAGTTCAGTAACTTCGTCTAGATGGTAGATCTACTATTGGCTCAATTCAAGTCACATGACACGGCAAGAATTTGAGAGGTGAAAGTGGGTCAACTCGAAGCGGTGGATTTCAACCGTTTTCAGGCGAATGCGATGAGGCTAGTGATTGGTCAACGCCTCACGTATCGGTGGGAACAACTTAACTGGTAGAAGGGTGCAAAATGTAAATGGGGATGAGGTGTGGAAAAAGAAAAATAACTTATCAAACCATCAATTCATGATTTTGATAGGTTTGTTGCTCTACAATCATTTTTTAATTCAAGCTAATTTTGGTCAGGCTAATTAGATTGGGACCTACAATTTAACGTGGATTCGAACCACTAATAAACATTCATACGACCGCCATCAACATGAAGCTTTTGGACGCCCTAGACATGACATAGTTTCCTGTATAAAAATACAGGATAAAATATGTAAATTAATTTAATTTTAAGCGTCAGTGTAGTATTTTAAATCCATTTCTTCATAAAATATTGATTACAAAATCTGTCGATGACTTTTATGGATCTTTAAATTCAACTAATGAATTCTTCACCATACTTGCCAATATTCATTAAAAGGACTTGCTTTTTCTCTTTATTAAAGGGAATTATTACATCATTAAATAATCGTTAATTAATCAAATGTAATACCTAGCTCGCTTTCTTTATAATCCCCTTACAATGAAGGAATTATATTAGAGGAATTATAAGAGACAGAATTTATTTATCTAGGAACAAATAGCTTTTTTCGGATTTAAATAATAATTAGCAATAATTGTTCAATAACAGGTACAGGTATAATTGCAAATTAGAATAATAAAAGTTTTTAAATATAGTTCGAATAAAAACAAGTGGATTTGACAAAATATATATAATTATCAAGTTATAAGAGTTATTATATCGTTAAATAATCGATAATTATTCAAATCTAAATACCTAGATCACTAACTTTATAATTCTTTTACTTTGAAAGGAATGTATTATGTGAAATACACTCAAAAGAGCCAAAACATTATGACCACCTGTCAATAACGAGTTGGCCCACCTTTGGCGTGCAACACAGCTTCAACCCGCCTTGGCATGGATTAATACCACCACTTAATACCAGTTAAATACCACTTCCACATGATCACGTGCCTTCCACGTCATCCAGGCGAGTTCATTGCAAAATGTAGGGGGTGGTCATAATGTTTTGGCTCTTGAGTGTATACGAAACCGAGTTTATTTATCTAGCTACAAATAGGGGCCTAATGGCAGAGTAACTGGCGATCGGTGACACAGGTTTCGGGTTCGAGTCCCGGCTGTGCCATAGATGTTTGTAGTGGTTCGGTATCTACTTCAAACTGTAAGTCCCAGTCTTGTATGGCTGTAGATCGTTGGGTGTAGTGATGGCAACCCTACCCCGTAAAAATATAACATCTTCTGTCTAGAAATCTGCCAGTAGACAGACGGCCTTGACCCACCAGGGGCTCAAGCTGACACGACTGCGTATAGGTCATACTTATTTTACACATTCATATTTACTTCGCTCAGAGCCTGCTCCTACTTGTTTCACGTGTAACATGGTTTTTCCGTCAAGCATATATCAATAGAATGCCCAAGATTTAACATAATCCGACTCGACCTTTTCGGTTGTGAGCATCCCACCCTATCTGACTTACTGGGGGACACTCCACATGTTAATCTGTTTTTATTTCTTGTAAAGATTGATTTTATGCCTTTTATATGAAACTTTTGCTTTTGCACCATTTTATCTTGATTTCGTCCGTGTATTTCACTTTCTTTTTAATTGACAATGTTTAACAGCACTACTTTTAATAGATTATATATGAATTTTAATTCATTATTTATCTAATTTTACTTATTGAATTTTACCTGTTCTAGCAACAGGCATTTTAGCTTTTTAACAAATTCATTTTACATGAATTTAAAAAGTGCTGTCGTTTGGCGCAGCATAGCCCATACCTGGCTCTTGTGCCATAAAACCCCCAACAACAAACCAACCACCAAGGGGCTGTTGCGCGCCACTGATGATGAAGTACAAATAGCTGTTTTTGGACTTATACACTATACAAATACTGATAATTATTAAATAGGGTTCAAGAATTAGAATATTAAATGGGATTATTTTTAAATATTGTTCGAATACAAATAAATGGATTTACCAAAATATATTTAATTATCATGTTTTTAAATGTTCTTTTTTTTCGAAAATAAAGATGATCCTCTTTTTTTTTACACATAAAAATAATTTTAAAATTGGAGTTAATTTAAATATTTAAAAAATTAATTAATTAAATATTTAGAAATCAAATGTGCTTCTACCACAGCAAGAGCTTAGTGGTCAATTGGCTAGCGCTCTGGCCTTTGATACCACAGGCTTCAGGTTCGAATCCCAGCATAGGCATGTATGTATGTGAGTGGTTTGGATTTTACGTTAAACTGTGGGTCTCTATCTAATTAATCTAAAGTATGATTGTAGAGCGACAAAAAAAACCACTACAACCGGCATTAAGTCGAATAGCATCAAAACTTGCATTTGAAATGTTTTGTTGACGTAATTATAGCCTTGTTTTGGAAAATGAAGATAGTATTTTTTTCCTTAAACGTTTTAATATTTTTAAATATTGTATTGAATTAAATTTTTTAAAAATAAATACACGTGTTAAAATATGACTTTTTTTTTTCTTTTTAAAAATATTTCCCATAGGCTATGAGCTTATTAAATTATCCTTTTTAAACATTAATCCTGAATATTTCTAAAATTCCGCGAACCAAAATATAAAAAGAGTGAAGATTTCATTTATTACTTTTAGTTAAAAGGCGAAAAGACAACCTTCTTTCTTTTTATAATTCGTTAAAAAGTTTGAACTCATTTATGTCATTCGAACATGGGGGAAGGGGGAGAATCGTCTAGCAGAAGATTCAATTTCTTCTCATTAGGCAGATTCTCCAACTTCGATAGTTTGTAGTAATTTTTAGATAGTTTTGTGTTCGAATTTTAACGATTTCTTCATTAATTCTTTACGAATAGAAAATTGGAAATTTTAATAATATTGAGGCCTGCATTAAAGTGAAAATAAATAAAAAATATCTTGCTTTGAAGAAAGTTTTATGATTTATTGTAAATAATACGACCCTCTGTCCCATAAAAATATTAGCAGCTACAGAATTTAATTTGTGCCATAATAGTAGAAGCAATTAAAGTATTTAATTTGTGCCATCATAGTAGAAGTCCAATTAAAGTATTTAATTTGTCCCATCATAGTAGAAGCAATTAAAGTATTTAATTTGTCCCATCATAGTAGAAGCAATTAAAGTATTTAATTTGTCCCATCATAGTTTTTTTTTTTTCTTTCTAATGCAGCTGGCACTTAGACAACTTTGTCTTGAATACCGTAAGGCAAGTGCTGCACAGACGTTACTCACTTTGTATTACCCAGGGGCGCGTGTAACTTGAAGATAAGTCACGGACGCGGAGTAACAATGCCACCGCAACGCTCTACGGTCCTATTAGACCGGGACCTACAGTTTAAAGTGGATTCCGAACCACTGCAAACATCCATGGCACCGGCGGGACTTGAACCCGAAACCTGTGGTACCGAGCGCCAGAGCGCTAGCCCCTCGGCCATTCAGGCCCCCTGTATTAAAGTGAAAACAAATAAAAATGACTTGCACTGAAGAAAGTTATATGGTTTATTTTTAAATAAATAATTATCCCACTGTCCTATAATAATAGTAACAGTTAAAGAAATTAATTTGCAGTAAAATAATAGTAGCAGTTAAATGATTTAATTTGGTCCATAATTATAGCAACAATTATCGAATTTAATTTGTCCCTGTAATAATAGCAGCAATTAAAGAATTTAATATGTTCCTTAATAATAATAGTAGTTAAAGAATTCAATTTGTCCCATTATAATAGTAGCAATTCAAGATTTTAATTTGTCCGATAATAATAGTAGCAGTTAAATATAAGTTTTGTCTCATAATAGTTTGTTTTGTCACTCTACGTTCACCTTGTGCACACTTTAGGCTAATTAGACAGGGACCTACAGTTTAACGTGGATTCCAAACCACTAACAAACATCCATACCTCCGCCAGAAATCGAAACTAAAGCTTGTGGTACCAAAGGCCAGAGCGCTAGTCAATTGTCCATCAGGCCGCAAGTCCCATAATAATAGTAACAGTTAACGAATTTAATTTGTTCCATTTTAACAGCAGCAGTTATGAATCGCTGTTACTCATATATAGCACTACCCAGGAGTAACGTGTAGCATGAAGATAGGCTACGGACGCGAGTAAGACTACTTCCACACCGCTCTACGGGACCTACGGTTTTAAGAGGATTCTGAACCACTACAAACACCCATGGCACCACCGAGACTCGAACCCGAAACATGCGGTACCTAGTGCCAGACACTCGGCAATTCAGGCCCTTTTTCCCATTATTCCATAATAATAGTAGCATTTAATGAATTTTTTTTTCCAGAATAATAATAGCAAGTTAAGAATTTATTTTGTCACATAGTATTAGTAGCGAAACAAAAAAATATAGGACTGAACATTTACTATAAAAAACTAGATTTAAATTAAACAATAAATTAAAGTATTACTTTTTTTAATTTTATTTTAAGTGTTCAGATAGAATCTGGATTTTTCAATCATTTCGTTACTACCTTTTAAACTTGTAGGTAGGATCTCTTGGCTGCAAAGCTTTGCTTTCCCTTTATGCGTGAGCTTAAAACGGATATGGATTTCCTAGCTTTATGGACTTTCCTCTTTTCAAAGTTCGGGATAATGGAGATTTGGGAACTTAGATGGCGTGAGTTGATTATCTTATTGTATCTCTTCTACTAAGAGGAACATGTCTACATGAACTTTCCATTTAGGGCCACAATTTCTTTTTTTTTTTTTTTATTCAAAGAATCCACATTAGCATAAGATTCAACTTAACTATTAAATACGAAATATTATCCAAATTCTTGATAGAATCAGTGTTTCGTATGCATATCAGCTGTAACATTAGCTTTGAAAGCACAGATTAACATATAATATATCAAAGCATGTATTTTCTGCACATTAACATATGCACATTAGCTTTCAAAGTTCTGAAACTTCATGCCCTATATATATATATATATATATATATATATATAGAAGGCCGATTTAGCTTCCTATCGGAGAACGTAAATGTTTAGAAATGAATTTCCCTAGACCTTATAAAAATTGTTTATTGACGAGAATAATTAATGTGCTTTCGTAAGCTTCCTACGTTTTGGGATGCAAATGCACAAAAGATTTCTTAAAATTACAAAACAATCCATTTAAGTTGTTGTTGCTTTCAAATTCGACATACGAAATAGAATTTGATGAATACGAAAAGAAATTAAATTTGTAATTATAATTAAAAATTCCTTATTATCATTTAATCTATCATAGTTAGCATCTTCCTTTTTGATATCAGGCTTAAAAATTAATAAAAATAAAATATAATCGACTAGGCAGATGTACAAGATACCCATAAAATTTTGAATTTAATGTAAGAACAAAACGCATAACAGCAGTCATAAAAAAAAAAAAAAACTATAGAATTCGAAACGATTTTCTTTTCTTGAAAATATCATTCTTACTTTGAAATACAAATGCTTTTTTTCCACCAGTTTGCATTAATTTTGCTTCTCAATAATATTTTTACTAAATTATTTAATAATTACTCAATTAGTTTTCAAATAAATATTATGTAATATGATAAAAGCTTGTTAAAGAAATAAAAAAGAAAGGAGATTTACAAATACATTATAAAGTAAATAAAAAATTGTTATCGGCTGAGCTGATTTTGCAGATTAACAATAAAACAAGTATTATATAAAAAAAATTTAAAGTCCATTCCTACTTTTTTTCACTCTATTGCAGAAAGTCCTTTCTAAATAATTTTCATTCATTTTATTAAGTTTATCTGGTGCCATTTATTGGTAGATATATGCAACTTAAATCTAAACAAAAACTAAAAATAATTAATTAAATTTAATGAATGAATTAATATTTTGGAAAACTGTATTCACATCCAGTGTCATCCACCACAAGTTCCAAAAAAATATGTGTTTGAATTTGAGTGGATAAATAAGGTATTTTATGAACGATTGGAAATTTGAAAAAAAGATATATATATAGGGAGAGTGTGAGCTAATAGAAGGAATTGAAATATACAATTGCAAAGGATTTTCTTTTCTCGAAAAATATCGTCTTCACTTTGAATGCGATTGTCTTTGCTCACCAGACGATCTTTTGAACAATTTTACATCAATTTTTGTCCTCAATTATTTTAAGTAAATTATTTAATAATTAGATAATTAATTTGCAAATAAATATTGTGTTTAAAAATTCCCATGAAAGAAATGAAAAAAAAAAAAAAAAAAAAAGAAAGAAAAAACGCATGATATAAATTTTAAAAGAAAGGAAATTTACAAATATATATTAAAATAAATCAAAAAAATTGTACTCGTGTCAGGTGATATGCAGCTTACCCATAATATTTAGAATTTAATAATGTAAGAGGAAAATACATAATATAAATCGTAAAAAATAAACAAATTACCGAATTCTAAACGATTTTCTTTTTTTTTGAAAAATCTCATTTTCACTTTGAAATAAAATTATCTTCGTTTTCACCATGAGATATTTTAAAACAATCTTAAATTAATTTTCTCCTTAGTTAATTGTTTTTTTTTTTTTTCAAAACTACTTACTAATTAATCATTTTTTTATAAATAAATATTTTATTCAAAAAAACACGTGAGGGAAACTAAAAATCAAAATTGAAAAGTGATCAGGACACGAAAAACCCGTTCCTCTAAATGAATACCTATACACTGAAGTGACAAAAGTCATGGGATAGCAATATGCGAATTTTCAGATGGCAGTAGCATCGCGTAGAACAGGTATAAATGCGCAGTGCTTTCGCAGAGCTTTCATTTCTGTTCAAGTTATTTGTGAAGAGGTTTTTGACGTGATGATGACCGCACGACGGGAATTAACAGACTTTGAACGCGGAATGTTAGTTGGAGCTAGACGCATTTGTCATGCCATTTCGGAAATCGTTAGGGAATTCAACATTCCCAGATCCACTGTGTCAAGAGCGTGCCGAGAGTATGAAATTTCAGGCATAACATCCCACCATGGACAGCGCAGTGGTCGACCGCCTGCACTTAACGACCGAGACCGGCGACGTCCGCAAAGAGTCGTAAATTCTAACAGACAAGCAACACTGCGTCAAATAACCGCAGAAATCAATGTGGGACGTACAAGGGACTTGTCTGTTAGAACTGTGCGGAGAAATTTTGGCTTTCTTGGGCTATTCCAGCAGAAGACCGACTCGAGTGCCTTTACTGACAGAACGACATCGCTTGCAGCGACTCTCGTGGGCACGTGAGCATATCGGTTGGTCCCTAGATGAAGTGGAAAACCGTGGCCTGGTCCGATGAGTCACGATTTCAGTTGGTAAGAGCGATGGTAGGGTTCGAGTGTGGCGCAGACCCCACGAAGCCATGGACCCAAACTGTCAGCAACGCACTGTTCAAGCTGGTGGTGGCTCCGTAATGGCGTGGGCTGTTTTTTCATGGCATGGACTTGGTCCTCTGGTGCGACTGGACCGAACATTGACTGAAAATGCGTATGTTCAGCTACTTGGAGATCACTTGCAGCCATTCATGGACTTCATGTACCCAAACAACGATGGGATTTTTATGGATGACAATGCGCCATGTCACCGGGCACAACTGTTCGCGATTGGTTTGAAGAACATTCTGGACAATTCCAACGAATGATCTGGCCACCTAGATCGCCCGACATGAATCCCATCGAGCATTTATGGGACATCATCGAGGTCTGTTCGTGCCCCAAAATCCTGCACCATCAACGCTTTCGCAATTATGGACGTCTATCGAGACAGCATGGCTCAATATTCCTGCAGAAGACTTCCAACGACTTGTTGAGTCCATGCCACGTCGAGTTGCTGCATTTCGCCGGGCGAAAGGAGGGCCGACACGATATTAAGAGGTATCCCATGATTTTTGTCACTTCAGTGTATATTTTATGAGTGAAAAGATTTCATTTCTAAACCAACAACTGATATCCAGTTGAATAGCTTCAAAACTTGCACGTGAAATGCTTTGTTTTACAATGTAACTTTTCACGCACAAAGATTGATTTTTGTTTACAACATAAGATTGCATGCCATGTTTCCTTTTACTAATCCTGAATAAATTTTGATGGTTCAAAATGGAACAGTTTTTTTTTTTTTTAAAGTAATCTTTTTAATAATACTTTTGAGTTTAAATGAAAGCAGTGAAATGAAAGCTGTCGAAAGCTAAAATGTCACTATTATTGTTCGACAATAAACTTGTATAAAATATCAAATTTGATACATAGCAATAAGCCTATCGCATATGAAAACTTCAATATATTACAATGCAAAAAGCTTGTTTGTACGTCATTATTTTGGTTAACGATGCCTTTTTTATCCATAGAAAGGTTCATAAGACATTTTAGGCCAATAAATAAATAAAAAGATAATAATTGTGAAATTACAACGAAGTATTTAGGAAACAAACCTTCAAAAATAAAAAAATTCTTAGTTATATCCATAGAAATGAGAACGTACGAGTTTAATGGTTTGTTTTATCATCAACATAAATCTTATTTATTTCGGAGTGAGGCTTAAATAATAGGTGGAATTTAATTTCTGTACGAATAATGTTTGAATGAGAAATATATGGCTTAAAGTAGTCATTCTTTTGAATAACTTTGCAATGGAACGAGTTTACTTTTTAGTTAGTACTTTTTAATGGAAGTAGTAGCTAGAAATATACCAAGTATCGTTAAAAATTGTATTCAAAATGCAATTTGAATGAAATAGAATGACAATTTCAAGTATATTTTGTTTGTTACATCTAGTAGAAAGAATGTTAAATGTAAGGTATGTATCATTAATTGATATTTCAGGTATTTGGAAAATTAAAATTATCACCTTTAACACAATAAGAGACGGATAATTTGTGCCAAAAAAAATAATTCATACTGAATGTGAATAATTGTTGTTATTTGAATGAAATTTGAATGAATATGACAATTTCAAATATATTTTGTTTGAATAGAAAAGAATATTTAAGATATGTATCATTAAATTACGTATTTTTGAAAAATAAATTATCGCTTTTAACACAATCAATTTTCATGCATTAAAACAACTCTTAGAATATTGGATATTTCATTTTTTTGTTGAGGTATTTTCACAAAGTTCAGTTTACGTTACTTAAGGAGAATGGATATTTCATATTTTTAACTAATATGGAGTTGGTAACAGGCATTTTAATTATGAATTCTTTTTTATTTCTGGAATAGGTATTTCAATTCAATCAGAAGAGACATTTTTCAAATATTCAGATTCTCAGAATAGATATTTCAATTCATTCTCCAATTCATATCAGAATAGATTTTCAACTCAGATATTTCCAAAATAAAATTCAATTTGGATATTTTTAATTCATCAGAATAAATATTTCAATTTGGATATTTTAAATTTATCGATTTGGAATAAAATTTTCAATTTGGATATTTTTTGGATATCACATTCTCAATTCATTCATATTTTCAATTCAGCAATTCATACCAAAATAAATATTTCAATTTGGATATTTTTAATTCATATAAGAATAAATATTTCAATTTGGATATTTTTAATTCATAACAGAATAAATATTTAAATTTGGACATTTTAATTCATATAAGAATAAATATTTCAATTTGGATATTTTTAATTCAGAATAGATATTTTATTCAGAATCAGAAATATTTCAATTTGGATATTTTAAATTCATATTTTAATTCATAGAATAAATATTTCAATTTGGATATTTTAATTCATCAGAATAGATATTTTAAGATATTTTAATTCAAAATCAGAAAGATATTTTAATTAATTCAAGAATAGATATTTTAATTAATATGGATAGATTTTCAATTCAGATACTCCATATCAGAATAGATTTTTTCAACTCAGATATTCCAATTTTCAGAATAGATATTTTTATTTGGATATTTTAATTAATATCAGAATAGATATTTCATATCAGAATAGATTTTTCAACTCAGATATTCCAATTCATCAGAATAAATATTTCAATTTGGATATTTTAATTCATATCAGAATAGATATTTCAATTTGGATATTTTTAATTCATATCAGAATAGATATTTCAATTCATCAATATTCAATTCATCTTTTGATCATGTTTTGAACAAAACATCTTAGTTTGGAAGTCCAATTATGTTTTCCATGAGAAGTCTTTTTCCAAATTGGTATATTTTAAAAGTTTGAAATAATTATATCATTAGAAAGCTTTACATGAAAAATCCCCAAAAGTAGTAATGATTAAACCAAAGAGGGCAACAAAATATAATTAATGAAGATATAATAGAGAACAAAATGCGTAATGAGATAAATGAAAACGAATTAGGCAGGTTTAACTAATATAAGCACCTTTTCTGAAGAAAATACACATTGATTGCAATTTCTTTATCGTATTGAATAAAATATTGTGTGAGGATAAAACAATTAGAATCTCGTTTCAAGCGAAAGATTGCAAGAAATAAAAGATAAAAGCTTCTTATGAAACGGAAAGATGCACAGAAGAAAGTAATTAACATTTCTTGATGAATTAAATAATACAATATTGAATAAAAATACAAGATAAAATTAGCATCTCTATTGGAATACAGAAAAGAATTATATCAGGTAAGTTAATATTAAAGGAAAATATGCAGATAGTTATCAAGAACATTGCTTTCAGACTTGAGATAATTTTCCGCTAGGATGGTAAATATATAGAAGATACCATGTCTACTAAGATGCATCACGAGAGGTCTACTTAACTGTGCCACATTTTATGACCTCTATTTGTAACAATATTCTCAAGAGTATCTATCACCGGAGAGGTAGGTTCACAACTTCCTCACTGTGTCCAACAAAAGAAATTGCTATCCGGCAGAATTTTCGCCATCCTTGGTACGAGAAGGAAATTTTTGATTTGATATCACTAATATCCACAAGTTCCTCTGTCATTGCGGTCTATAAGATGAAATAACAATAATATCCACAAAATATTCTTTAACTGCAGTCTATGAGTTGAAATATCCTCAAGATCCTCTTTCATTGTGGCTTATAAGATGAAGTATACATTAATATCGAGTAGATCTTCCGACATTGTGGTCTATGAGATGAATTATATCGACAAAATCTAATACAAGACTGGAATTGCAGCTTAGGAGATAAAATACACACTAATATCGACAAGAGTCTCTGAAATTGCGTCCCAAGAGATGAAATATCCACAAGATCCACTATCATTGTGATCTATGAGATGAAGTATACACTACTATCGACAAGATTCTTGGGAATTGCGGCCTATGAGATGAAATATCCACAAGATCCTCTGTCATTGCGATCTACGAGATGAAATATACACTATTATAGACAAGATTGTCTGGTAAAAAATATTCTGGTGTAGTAAGCTGTAAGAGAAAAGCAAGTTTTTATATAACAAGATGTTACTATAAAATCTTGAAAGTAAGTTTATGCGGATATATGAGCCTTTAAATGTTCTTGCATTTATTTTCACAACTTTTTTGTGATTGACTATAATTTAAATATAAATAACTTGCTAGTTCCAAATTTTATGGATTCATTCAGTTTTTATTAGGAAGATAACTGTAAAATATAGCTCTATTGAAAAAGTAATTCAATATTAAATTATCTTATATAAATCGAGTGCTACATCTATACAGTACTAGTGAAAATCGATTTTTGTTGGTTAATAAATTTTCTAACACTCAAGTCAAGCCAATTGGAACTTTGGGCAGAAAGATCAATTTCCCGATTGATTAATGTCGATAAAACGTAAAACTGTTGCACCATACATGATAAGAAATCAATATAATATTTAAATTGTAACGTCTCAGCCTATACTAGACAATACTATAACAGCTTCAAGAAAGGGCTACTTTCAGGTTCAATGGAATACTTTAATTTTTATTTGCAAGCATTTAATTTATATATACACTGAAGTGACAAAAGTCATGGGATACCTCTTAATATCGTGTCGGCCCTCCTTTCGCCTGGCGAAGTGCAGCAACTCGACTTGGCATGGACTCAACAAGTCGTTGGAAGTCTTCTGCAGGAATATTGAGCCATGCTGTCTCGATAGACGTCCATAATTGTGAAAGCGTTGATGGTGCAGGATTTTGGGCGCGAACAGACCTCTCGATGATGTCCCATAAATGCTCGATGGGATTCATGTCGGGCGATCTAGGTGGCCAGATCATTCGTTGGAATTGTCCAGAATGTTCTTCAAACCAATCGCGAACAGTTGTGGCCCGGTGACATGGCGCATTGTCATCCATAAAAATCCCATCGTTGTTTGGGTACATGAAGTCCATGAATGGCTGCAAGTGATCTCCAAGTAGCTGAACATAAGCATTTACAGTCAATATTCGGTCCAGTCGCACCAGAGGACCAAGTCCATGCCATGAAAAAACAGCCCACACCATTACGGAGCCACCACCAGCTTGAACAGTGCCTTGCTGACAGTTTGGGTCCATGGCTGCGTGGGGTCTGCGCCACACTCGAACCCTACCATCAGCTCTTACCAACTGAAATCGTGACTCATCGGACCAGGACACGGTTTTCCATTCATCTAGGGACCAACCGATATGCTCACGTGCCCACGAGAGTCGCTGCAAGCGATGTCGTTCTGTCAGTAAAGGCACTCGAGTCGGTCTTCTGCTGGAATAGCCCAAGAAAGCCAAATTTCTCCGCACAGTTCTAACAGACAAGTCCCTTGTACGTCCCACATTGATTTCTGCGGTTATTTGACGCAGTGTTGCTTGTCTGTTAGAATTTACGACTCTTTGCAGACGTCGCCGGTCTCGGTCGTTAAGTGCAGGCGGTCGGCCACTGCACTGTCCATGGTGGGATGTTATGCCTGAAATTTCATACTCTCGGCACACTCTTGACACAGTGGATCTGGGAATGTTGAATTTCCTAACGATTTCCGAAATGGCATGACCCATGCGTCTAGCTCAACTAACATTCCGCTTTCAAAGTCTGTTAATTCCCGTCGTGCGGTCATCATCACGTCAAAACCTCTTCACATGAATAACTTGAACAGAAATGAAAGCTCTGCAAAAGCACTGCGCATTTATACCTGTTCTACGCGATGCTACTCCCAGCTGAAAATTTGCATATTGCTATCCCATGACTTTTGTCACTTCAGTGTATATTACAAATACAGAACTCTGAGTTATTTTTATAAAGAAATGAAAATTTAAATATATAAATTTGATCACAAGTTCACGATTAAATCACAAGTACAGTTCACTTCAAGGTAGGAGATTTTCAGAGTTCTCGAGTCACATCGAATCTCAAAACGCGTGGTCTGCGGCAGATCTTAATTATCACACGGCATGATAACCCAAATCGCAAGGAATTCTCTTTGAAAAACAGGCGGAAACTCTGTCCTATTCAGTCATTTCTTTTTTTATAGAATAAAAGAAAACACTTCTTGTAGACTCGTCGCAGAACTCCCTCCTTTCTTCTCCAAAAACCTCCCTTTAAGAAAATAAGTCAAGAGAGGGAAGTCAGTTCCCTCACTTCTCATTGGAGTAGACATTTCTGAGCATCCATTATAGTCCATCACCAATCACGATGGAACAATTCTTTGTGTTCCATATTCCATCTTTAATTGTTTCGGCCTGTGAAGGTCTTACAAGAAATCGCTAATTTCATGAGTCTCATTATCCATGACACTGAATATCTGCTATCAGATTGGAGTGACAAGGTCTCATGAGTACAAAACACTAATTGCACGTAATATAACTAATCACAACACTGTTTGATAAGTGACGGGTTGATGTTATGTACTTATCAAAAAATATATATTCCTCACTCCTGGGAAATGCCAAAACTCTTCCAGTGAGAAAAAAGTTCTACAAAATGCAGAATATTAACATTAACCTAAGATGTTTTCATTACAAAAAGTTACTCGGGTTTCTTATGAATTATTTTATCCATATATCACATAATTAATATAAAATATAGGTAAAAAAATTCTAAATTCATTTATTAGCCACCGGAAAATAAAAAAAATATTTTCAATTCATTAGTTATCATGTCATAAAAATGATTGCTAAATGATTCATTAATTAATCATACCTAATGCATTTTCATAGCTGTTTTACTAGCTGTCTTGTTACATTAGATTAATTTCTTATCAAAGCTTTTTAACAGATTATTGGCAACATCCCAAGAGGCCATCCAAAATAAATTCCTTTTAAAAATATGATTCTCTAAGACAAGCTTATTGATAATAAATTAAAGCAACATATGAATAGTTAGAAGGCATAGTTAAAAAAAAAAAGAATTAACTAAATTCTACGTTGTTTATAATGTAAAATCACAAGCTTTAAAGTATAGTTAAAAGTTGAAATTATTTTGAAAATAGAGTAAACTTTTGCAAAAACTTGGCATAAACATTTTACCAGCTTATGTATATTGTACAAAATTTAATATTTTTTTTTTACTCTTTCTGTGGTATTTCCAAAACTTTTAAGCACTTTTTTATTTTGTTATAAGATTAATTAACTTGCATTTTTCTTCTTTTATAACAGTAGGTTTTCAAACCTTTTTGGAGCAAAGGTGCATTTGAAATAGTACAAATAATTCAAGGCGCCCTATGTACAAACTTGTGAGAAATATGTTATAATAATTAAGTCGAAAATTATGCAATAAAAATAAAATGAAAAGCACTCCAAGTTTATTTATTTTTTGAGGAACATGAGCCTGATGTGCCTTAGAGATTTCTTCAATGTTTGGACATAAACTTGAAAAGCAAATTATCATTTCTTACATTGAAGATTAAAGATTTCCTCACTTTTTGCATTTTATTGTGGTGAGGACAGAAAATTCTAATTCACATAAATATGACGTTGAACATTTTTGTTAAATTTGTTAACCATTTTTAGATTAAATGCACTCTTCTTTCATAGGAATTCAATAGGTGTCAAGAGAAAATTTCTTATGTTCAATACACAGTCCAGTCACATTAATGGGACCACCACCTACTTTCGACGTCAACGTGAAATAACCAATCACAAAAGGCAGGTGGCAGCACATTGCAGTGGAGAGTATATAAAAGATGTTCCCAGGGCATCGGAAAGTATTTCATTCGTTGACGTAATGCAGAAACGTAGCGATTTATTCGACGTCCAAAAGGACATGATTATTGGCTTTCGGGCCAAGGGTGGAAACATTTCGGAAACAGCTAATTTTGTGAACTGTTCGCGTGCCGCCGTGGTAAAAGTATACCATGCATGGCAAAATGGCACTATCCAAAATCAGCGGCGTGGCACATGTGGTGCACCACGGGCTATAGATGACAGAGGCGAACGAAGGCTACGGAGTTGCATTCGGCCGAATAGACGTGCAACTGTTGAGCAATTGACCGCCCAGATGAACCAAGGGGCTACCAAGTGTGTATCCTCAGCAACGGTTCAGCGAACATTGCTGCGCATGGGCCTTCGCAGTAGACGCCTGGTTGATGCACCTATGCTGACTGCTGTTCATCCGCGACGAAGGCTGGAATTTGCACGCCGGTACCGAAACTGGACGTCTACAGAGTGGAGACAGGTGGATTTTTTCGATGAATCACGTTTAAAGTGGATTCCGAACCACTACAAACAACCATGGACCCGCCGGGACTCGAACCGAAAACCTGTGGCACCGAGCGCCCAGGGCCATGGAGTTGATTATCAAACATTACCTAAAGAACTTGTAGTGGGCCTGGATGGCCGAGTGATTGGTGCTTGGTACCCACAGATTTCGGGTTCGAGTCCGGCGGTGCCATGGATGCTTGTAATGGTTTAGAATCCATCTTAATCATAATCCCGGTCTAATATGACCGTGATTACGATTAAGATGGATTGACAGTGCTGGCGATAAAGTGCAGACGTATTAGCTAAAGAGTTAATTTTATACCTGGATACATATTTTTATAAAATAGTAAAGGGCGCACCTAGAAATATAGGAAGCGCTCTTTCAGAACCTCTCCTTTACGCAAAGAAATGTAGAGTGTTGAATTGTAGAAAAATGAAGAATTAATTTAATATTAAAATTATAATATTCTAAAATATTAATAAACTGATATTCATTTAAAACAAAAGGCATTCTTAAACTCTATATTTTATAGTAAACTTTATATGTTCGTTCCGTTTTGCCAACATTGAAGTAAGTAAAATCAGAACAGAGGAAACAGAATTCATAATTAATAAAATATTTTGTTTAATTGTCCGAAAAAGAGGATGAAACATAAAAAGTTCTTTAAGTAAAACCTGTTGTATATTACAGATACTAATGACATGAGAAATTTTTTAAAATTTAGTAATTGGAAATGTGTATATTGCAACAGCAGTCAATTGATAAAAGTAGACCAAGAAAAGTAAAGATCTAATTTATCTTTCACATTTCTGCTTATATTACAGATTTTCTTGCCGCAACAATTGCCTAGAGCTCTGTTATTTGGTACCACTGGCTTCATGTTCGAATTCTGGCAGTGGCATGGATGTTTGTGAATAGTTCAGAATCCTCATTAATACGCTTTTATCAGTTTCACCTGTATGTTTGTTTGTTTGTTTGTTTGTTTGTAACTGACTTTTTGGGTTCGATTTTGCCTTTACCTTAAGCGATCAGATTTAATTGAAACGATGTAGACTTATCAAGGACCGACGACACTGAGATATTTTGAAAAATTTATTATCTCATCAGGATTAGGATCGCCAGAATTAGTGATTTTTATTTTAACTTATAAAAAGCAATTTAACCCATGTAGAATGAAAGTACCCAAGACATTCAAACCTAGGTGGGACAGCGGCACAACGGATAACGCTCCTGACTACGGATCAGGAGATTCCCTGTTCGAATCCTGGCTGGCTCGACCTATTCGCATTTAGCCTTTGTTTTACTCACAATTAAATTATTGTAAGAACTATAGTTCAGTCATCCGTACCGGGACCTCATTTAAATATTATAGTTTAAAAACACTAAAAACCACGCTTTTAGAGTTAAACAAACTAAAAAGTAAAAATAATTGTTAACATAAGAATAAAATGAGCGTGGGGTGCTTTGTATGACATCTTTAAACTCACTCTGCATTTCGGAATGAAATTAGTGAAAATGATAACGATTGACATCGAGCACACCGCGCCTTTAGAACAGTGGCATTCATTTTTCTCGTCAGTCATTTTATTCTTACGTTAACAATTATTTTTTACTTTTTAGTTTGATTAACTCTAAAAGCACGGTTTTTAGTGTTTTTAAACTATAATTTATTAAACTGTAGGTCCAGGTCTAATTAGCCAAAGTGCACAAAAAATGACAGTAGAGCGTCAAACCAAAAATTTTTTTACTTTTCCATTTACATTATTTTTAATGTCACTATGCCAAAAAAGAGTGATTACTTTTTAAAAAATGACAAATAAGACGTTCATTAAAATAGAATAAGTTATCTCTAGATATAAAAAAAATATATATATGAGAACGTTCCACATAATTTAAGAAATTACATTAATGAAAGAAACTACAACCATCAAATTTTTTTTTACTTAATACACTATTCTTCTATTTGGTGTATAGTTAAAAATCCTGGAAAAAACTATTTATTACTTTGTGAAACATAAACCAATTTTTTTAATTTTTTTTATTGCTATAATGTTATTTTCCTCAATATGTCTGGCGCCACATAAAGCCTTGATGACTTTGCTATTGTTTCTCTTTGTCTTTAAAAATGTTCTTGAAAATAAAATGGTACATTTTTGAAATGTATCTGTAATAATATAATTATAATTTTTTTCTATTTTTTTATTTATAAATAAATATTCAGATATTTAATTTATCAAACGATAATTTTAAGTACTTTTTTGAAATTCATCTGATTGTGCTCTTTTAAATATACTTATGTTTATTTTCAAACCTTTTATTATATCAGCTTTTTTTTATAATATATTTTATTTATTTTAAATGAAATAGTATCATTTTTTTATAATCTTAATCTTTTTTTATTCTTAATTCTTATTATGAAATCTTTTTTGTTCAGAATAATTTAATTTGCCGAACGATAAATTTTAATCGTTATCGGATGTTTTGCATTTGTGATTGAGATTTCATATTAATCCTTTTGTCAATTCCTTCCATTAGCTCACACTCTTCCTATATATATCTTGTTCAAATTTTCAATCGTTTCATAAAATACTTTTTATTTATAATATACAATTTATTTTTCCCTACGCATTTTGAAATGACAGGAGGTTTAAGTTTTTTCAAACATTAATTCAGTAATTCTTAATCAGCAAAACTGCATTAATATTTTTCCTTTATTATTTAACTGTTATCGCAACATGTCCGTGAAAACCAGGTAAATTTAAAAGCTAAAATTTAAAATCTTTCAGCTGTTGAAAAAATTCCTTCTACTAGCTCACACTCTTTTTTTATATTATCTTGTTACATTTTCAATTTTTTGTAAATAAAAACTTTTTATTCATCCATTCAAGTTCAAATGCATTTTTTTTTTTTTAACATTTAGTGGATGGCACTGGATGTTAATACAGTTTTTTTAAACATTAATTCAGTAATTAAATTTAATTAATTAATTTAATTTTTGGTACCACAGTCTTTTTAGATTTAAAGTGCATGTATCTACCAATAGATGGCGGCAGATAAACTTAAAAAAAAAGAAAGAAACTTATTTATAAAGGACTTTCTGCAATATAGTGAAAACAAAAAGTAGTTGAATTTATTTAAACAATTTTTTTTTTTATATTACTTGTTTTATTTTTACCACATTTTTTTTTTTTCTTATCAAAATTTATCATAATGCCTGATGAATCCATATGCATCTAAAAGGATGGGTTTAGTTCCGGTCTGTGATTACAAAAAGGTGAAAATAGTTTTGAGCATTTTCAAGTAAAACCCCGTAAAATTTCAAAAACAATATTCTACAAGTTTAGCAGCATTAAATATGCTAATGAGATGAATGCTCTGGTCATTGGTAAAAGTTTCTTTAGGTTGAATTCGAACTGAGAAGTGGATGTTAAGGAACGACGCTAAATGCTAGATCCCGGCCTACTTAGCCTGAAAAAGTGTCCAAAAAAAGACGGTAGAGCGAAAACAAATCTGTACATATATAGCAGAAAACAAGTCATATCTGCTAGTTGCATACATCAAACTGTCTGAGTCGACAGACAGTTCGTTAGAACCTATCAGCTAAAGGGTTTTAGTTTTTAATCAAAGTGAAAGGAGAACGCATGTTTACAAATGCATGATGAATCCTTTTAATTAGACCGGGATGGGCGAACTTTTTCGATCGCGGGCCAAAGATCGTGGGAAAAAAAGTTTGGCGGACCAAGATAAATTTTTCTAAAATTTTAAAAACAATATACAAGTATTACACATTAAATAGTTAATGTAGATGAAGGGGAGTTTTGTTCCAAATTTTTAAAAGTTTCTTATATTGAGATTTCGTGGTACAAAATGTGGATATACTGAGTCTAAGGAACGAAAAAAGTCTTTCTACTTCTGTGGTACAAAATAATTGGATTTCTAAGTAATTCATGGTTGAAAAAATGTGGATATATATAAGATGAAGCAAAAATAGCATGTAGAGTGATTTTCTTTTTAACACTTTACCGATTGAAAAGCTGTCTGTGCTTGCTATTTCGTGGTACAAAATGTGGATATAGAGTAATTTTGTGGTACAAAATGTGGATATAATAAAAGTAAGTCCTTTGTAAAAAAGATATAAAAAATATTATTTAATACAAAGTAGAAAAAGGAGATCGATATACAAAATACATAAATATATATTTCTACAAAATTTGCCTCGAATAATGTAGATTAAAATTCTACAAATGTGGGCCGGATAGAGAATTTCTGGTACAAAATGTGGATATAATGTAGAGTAATTTCGTGGTACAAAATGGATATAATGCCAGAGTAATTTCGTGGTACAAAATTGGATATACTAGTTGGAGAGTAAATTCGTGGTACAAAATGTGATATAATGGTGGGAGTAATTTAGTGGTACAAAATGTGGATATAATGTAGAGTAATTTCGTGGTACAAAATGTGGATATAATGTAGAGTAATTTCGTGGGATAAAATGTGGATATCATCATCACCATTGGCACAGCAGCCCCATGGTGGGCTAAGACAGTCCGCCTACTGGCAAATTTCGAGACAGGAGATTATTTCATTTTACGGGGTAGGATTGTCAACTCTACGCTCAATGTTCTTACAGTCATTTTAGATAGGGGCCTATGGTTTAAAAGGCCAGTACAAAACTTTTGCCACCGCCGGGACTCGACCCAAAATCTGTGGCACCGACCGCCAGAGCGATAGTAAATGTGGATATATTGCAAAAAGTATTTTCATTATACAAAATGTAGATTTAATGAGGGTATTTTCATGATACAAAATGATATCATCATCATTGTAGAGTATTTTCACGACACAAAATGTGAATATAGTGTAGAATATTTTCATGGTTCAAAATGTGGATTTAGTGGGTGGTATTTTCATTGATACAAAATGTGGATATAGTGTGGTTATTTTTATTGTACAAAATAAGGATACAGTGTAGAGTGTTTTCATGGTACAAAAATGTGGATATAGTGTAGAGCATTTTCATGGTACAAAATGTGGATATAGTGTAGAGCATTTTCATGGCACAAAATGTGGATATAGTGTAGAGCATTTTCATGGCACAAAATGTGGATATAGTGTAGAGTAAGTTCATTCTACCAAATGTGGATATAGTGTAGAGTTTTTCATTGGTGCAAAATGTGGATATAGTGTAAGTAAGTTCATTCTATAAAATGTGGATATAGTGTAGAGTTTTTACATTTTACAAAATGTGGATATATAGTGTAATTTCATAGTACAAAATGTGGATATAGTGTAGTGTATTTTCAATCTACCAAATGTGGATATAGTGTAGAGCATTTTCATGGCACAAAAATGTGGATATAGTGTAGAGCATTTTCATGGCACAAAAAATGTGGATATAGTGTAGAGTTTTACAGTCTACCAAAAATGTGGATATAGTGTAGAGCCTTTCATGGTGCAAAATGTGGATATAGTGTAGTGTAAGTTCATTCTATAAAATGTGGATATAGTGTAGAGTTTTTACATTTTACAAAATGTGAATATAGTGTAATTTCATAGTACAAAATGTGGATATAGTGTAGTGTATTTTCATGGTACAAAATGTGGATATAGTGTATTCTACAAAATGTGGATATAGTGTAGAGAATTTTTTCATTTGTTAAAATGCGAATATAGTGTAGAGTTTTTTCATTTTACAAAAAATGTGAATATAGTGTAGAGTTTTTTCATTTTACAAAAATGTGAATATAGTGTAGAGTTTTTTCATTTTACAAAAATGTGATATATAGTGTATTTTCATGGTACAAAAATGTGGATATAGTATAAAGTATTTTCATGGTACAAATATGGATATAGTGTATTACACGGTTTGAATTATTTACAGGGTTTTACAAATCTTCTACAATTCCAGCAGCCTGATGGTCAATTGGCTAGAGCTCTTACCTTTGGTACTTACAGTCTTCAAGTTCAAATCCTGGCGGTGGAATGGATGCTTGATAGTGACTTGTATTCCACGTTTAACTATAAGTCCCGAACTAATTAACCCAAAGTGCACAAAAAATGACAGTAGAGCGACAAATCAATCTACAAATCTAATGTTCCAGTGGAGGATTAAAATCAAAATGGCAGGATATGAAAACTATATAATAACCATACAACTGTAGTGAAAATATAAAAGTGTCCCAGAATTCCAAAAACAAGTTATTTTAATTTTAATAAACTTTAAAAAAATGTATTTCTCGAAAACATTCAGTTTGTAAAATGTATACCCAAAAGTCATATTTCAGCAAGTGCGTCAAGTAAGATGCTATGACGATATAAAAAAATATTGAAATATCAACCTAATTTTAATGAATTTTGCGTGGCGTTTGGTATATACACCTTATAAGTACGTTTTGTTCAGAGAAAAGATTATAAATAAATATGTAAAATGAATATTGAAAATCCATATTCAAAAATATTACAAGAAAAATGCGTTAAAAAGGAAGTATGCGGTATCTACCTTCTTATAGTTAATATTTTTTTACAAAAATACAATGATAATGTTAAATTTATTGGTTTTATTGCAAGATTTACATTTCTGTTTTAATTAAAAAGCATAATAAATTAAAATATTTTATTCATTTTCGGTTATGCATCAATTAACCTAATTCCAGAGAAAATGTAGAATACTTCAGAAATGTTCGGAATATAAATATATGAAAATTGTAACATGCCATATTGACTTTGATTTTTATATCATAAGTTGTTTATGAATATAAATAATGAATGTTTAAAACCATTTGTTAATGAAATACAAATATATATTTAAGTTTAGAACGCTTAGTTTTGTTTATACATTCAGAATAAATAATTTAGTAATCATATAAATAAACAAATCCAAGATATCATATCAAATAAAATAAACAATGCTTTGTTTATTTATTACACATGAAACAAATATATATTAAGCTTCAGAATTAATTTCTATGAGTTGAAACGATAAATAAATATATCGTATGATTGTTTGTGTAAAACGCTTTACGAAAATTTAATTATGTCTTCCACATTAAATAACGGGGTATAAAAGTTTGTTGTAAAAATTTACGTCAAAATATTTTTGTGTGCATTGGATTTTTAATCTAGTTTTATTTCGCAAACATTAGATATGTATTGTTAATAGCGAATTTATGATATAACTGGTGAATTTAATTGTTAAAAGAGGCATTTAGTTATTCCGTAATTTTTAAATATTTAATTTATTTTATTAATAAAAATTTCTTAGATCAATCGTTAAAATATCAGTAAAAAATGGATAGCGTTAATTCTTTTTAGCTAAATGTATTTATTCTATAAATTTAATTATCTAGATATTTGGATTTCATATTAAGAAAAAAAATGGAAAAAAACGTTTTTATTTCAGAATATAAATATTATAAGAAAAAAATAATATTTCTAAAATGTAATAAATAAAAATTCTAAAACTAATTTCTAAATGTTTCCGCATAAAATGTAATAAAAAATAAGTAAACATTTAAAACAGATTTTAATTTACATTCAAGCATATACTTAATAAAGTACGTTAATCAGAAAAAGAAATCACATTACACTAAGAATTGCTGATTTAAAATTTTGTATATAATTATTTAATTTGTGCGTTATTTAATATATTTAATTTTATTAATTTCTATACTATATTGCAGGAATCTCTTAAATTGTTTATAATTTGGAAAATTAATAAAAATATATAAATATATTACTAAGAGGAACAAATGTATATCAAAAGAATTTTTAAACTTTCGTGAGTGTAAAAATACAAAACTTAATGACAGTTTTAAGAAACATGCATTTTAAAAAAAAAAAAAAAAATTTGATTAAATATAATGAATAAAAATACACCTAAACTGAAGTAGATTGTAAAAACGTTTATATTAAAGTAAATTTTACAATACTTCTATGGAAAAAGAAAAGTCAAGTAAAGATTATCGAAAAACGAAGTATTAAAATTTCACAAATTTTTATTAAAATTTAATAGATTATTAAAATTTTTATATAACCAATACTACATTAGATGTCTAAACTAAATACAATTCATTTAAATTAGGTATGGAACGATTAGAAATAAAGATTAGAAAGAAAGAAATTAGAAAGAAATGTAGATTACTGAAAAAAAAAAATGGAAAACAATATTAGGAATATTTAAAATTTTGTCCAAAAAAAAGTAATATTTTCAATAAAGTTTAAATAAAAAAAAAATTTACTGTTAAAAATAACTTTAATAAAATATTAAAAGTTATTTAACAGAGTAAAATTCATCTCATAAAAAAACATCTTCAGTTAGTATAAATTTCGGAAATAATTTAATATTAAGAGACAATATAACCTAACAAAAGTCAACAGATAAAACAAATTTTATTTAAAGAGAACTTGCAAATATTTTTAGATTAGAATTTCAAAACGCGAATATATATTTGAACGCAACCGAAATACAGCAATTTACAAAAAGAAAGTATAATTTTCAAATAAAATATTAAATGACATAATTCCCAATTTGAAAATAATCGTATAAACTAGCAATTGATACAAAATAAATTTTATAAAACGTTAAGCTTTTATGTAAAAAATAAAATGTAGAACTTTAAGAAAATAAGCTAAAATAAAGAAAAGCCTGTTCTCAAAAACTTATTTCTTTTGTATCAAATAAATAATAAATTATCTAATAAAAAGCTGATAAAATATTGAATTATATTTTTGAAACTTTTTAGGATAAACTTCAAAAAGCAAAAATCTTGCTCAACACAAAAATTATGATCGCCAACGTTTTTTGAATAAAATTAATGAAAATCTATTTTTTATTTATACATAGCACGTGTATTATTTAATTAAACGCATATTATTTAATTAATTTTAAGTATGGTATATAATATAATATAATATGAGCGATTATTTTAGATAAAAAAAAATAAAACCTATTTTCAAAAACTTATTTGTTTTTGCGTAAAATAAATAATAAATCTAATAAAAGCTGATAAAATACTGAATTATATTTTTAAATTTATTAGGATTAAATTAAAAATACAAAATCTTGCTCAATACAAAATCTATAATAACCAATCTTTCTTTTAACAAAATAAATAATAATTTATTTTTCTTTATACTTAGCACATGTATTATTTAATTAAAAGTATATATTTTTTAATTAATTTTGAGTATGGTCTTTGATATAATATAAATTTAATGAATTTCTATAAATTAAAATAAAAGCGATTATTTTAGATTAAAAAATATACAAACTTATGCAGCTGAAATAATTACGACAATTATGTTTAATTAACGTAAACAAAAGATGTACAAATACTTTATTTTCATTATTTTAAAGAGATAAAATAATTTTTTTAAATGGAAAGATAAGCAAGAGAAAATAAACACACTTACAGAAAAAGCGAACACTTAAATCAAACACATGTAGGGAAAAAAAGTAATTTTCAAAGTACGAAAACTCTTACCTTCTTTTTGCTTCTTTCTTAAGCAAACACTTCGATGGAACACAGTGTTCTAACGTTCGAATATTCTCTGCAGTGGAGCTTTCAGAAATCAATTAACTCTTCATCTACGCCCTTCGATCTACAGATCTGTCTTCTAACATTTAATAAGGATAGTTAACTGTTAACCTGCTACTGCAGGGTCAAGCGAAAGCCATGATGAATTCCTAAGAACAGAACGCTGTAAGAACCTTTCATTCCCCGCCAATCCAACTATCGTCTGCCACTTTTGTCGGAAGTATCTACCAGATGGCGCTGGTGGTCTCAGTGCATAAGGATTCGCAATTTGTTCTTTTTTTTGTGGTTCTTTTTCGAAGGCGTGAAATCTTCGAAGCATTTAAATAGCAGCCAGAGTAGACGATGCAATTGATGGATTTGCTAACTCCTTTCTTTTTTTATTTCTTTTTTTTTTTTATTTTGCAGAGAGGAAATATATTTTATTTACACCAGCGCTAAACTAAGGAAAGTGATAAACATGAAGAGTAGTTCGTTGTGAAGTGAAATTTTATGGGTTCTGTCAAGTTTTGTTTGAGGTAATCTAGCAAAAAGAAAGTTTTACGGTGGTATTTATGGATATGGATGAAAGCGGGTGAGAGATCTTTGAAATGACAGTTCTTATATATCAAGTTTATAAATGATGTTTCAAAACATTTAGCATAAAAACGCCTATTAAGAAAATTATTTTCATTTTTTGATAAAATTTGGTTAATAAATATTATTAAAAATTTAAAATTATTAAATAAAAATTAAAATTTTTAGTAAAATAGAATGAACAAAGGTTTTTAGTTTTCGAAAATGCTTTAAAATTTATTTTTTATTATTAATATATATATATATATATATATATATATATATATATAATAAAATTTTCAACAAATTTATTCCAGCCTTGCAAAAAGTTTTTAATTACAAAAAATATAAATTATTTCTTTGAAAATTAAACCATGCGGTAAATAAATTTAAATCAATTTTAGTTTTCAATTAACTTTTGGTATAATTTTTTTAGTTTATTTCGTAGTATAACCTTAAACAGAAAATTTTTTTGAAATTATTTTTCTTATTACTTCTCTAATCTTGTGCTGCCTGATGGCCAATTGGCTAGCGCTCTGGCCTTGGTGCTTCAGGTTTGAATCCTGGTGGTGGCATGGATGTTTGTCAGTGGTTCGGAATCCACTCTAAACTATATGTCCCATATCTAATTAGTCTAAAGTGTGCACAAAAATGACAGTAAAGCGACAAACAAAATCAAGTCTTTAATCTTAAATATATATGTCTTTAGTCAGTTAACTAAATTTACAATTTAGAAGACAAAAATAATATTTCTCAAATGTGAATAAATAAATAAATTTTGAATGAATAAAATTTCAATTTAGGCTAGTTATAAATTCCCATTGATTATTAATAATATATATAT
Source organism: Caerostris extrusa (assembly GCA_021605095.1). Lineage (NCBI taxonomy): Eukaryota > Metazoa > Arthropoda > Arachnida > Araneae > Araneidae > Caerostris > Caerostris extrusa. The sequence continues at coordinate 76,952 of BPLR01017458.1, forward strand.
TATAATCAATGGAATATCAATTATATCTAGAATAATAATATATAAAGGATAATAAAAAGTATACAAATTAACACAAAAAATGCTTTTAAAATAGCAGATGGGGGGCCTGAATGGCCGAGTGGCTAGCGTTCGGTACCACAGGGTTCGAGTCCCAACGGTGCCATGGATGTTTGTAGTGGTTCGGAATCCACTTTAAACCGTAGGTCCCGTCTAATATGATCGTAGAGCTTGCGGGGGCATTGTTACTCCGCGTCCGTGGCTTATCTTCAAGTGACACGCACCCCTGGGTATTATTGCAAAGTGTGTAACGTCTGTTCAGCGCTTGCCTTAAGGCCTCAAGACCAAGCTGTCTAAGTGTTTGTCAGCTGCATTAGAGGAAAAAAATAGCAGATGCATATAAAATTACATTGCAGAGTTCAGGTACAGACGGGCTGCAGATTGTAAATGGGTGTGATTGGGTTAAGATACATGAGAACTCACAGTTTTATTTACACACAGACAATTAGACACAAACAATATTAAACACATTCAAAGTAAAAGACAGATAATTCTAGTTTCGAACTAGAATTATCTGTCTAGTTTCGACGAAAACTGAAACTCAGCTAAAGGTGCGCAAAAAAAGTGCAGGATTGCACTAAATATACTTCTTCGCTAGGTGAGAGATTGTAGACCAATTAAGCGTTTCTCAGCGGGAACGCTCGACTTCCTCTCGAGTGGTGGCCGGATGACCAATTGGCTAGCGCTCTAGCTATTGGTACCACATGCTTCAGGTTCGAATCCTGGCAGTGGCATGGATGTTTGTTAGTGGTTCGGAATCATGTCAGGATGATCAAGCGGTCCAAGGCGCAAGACGCAATGCTTTTCCCTTGCTCTGTTAGTAATGGTCTGAGTGGTTCGGAATCCACATTAAACAGTAGGGCCCTGTCTAATTAGCTCAAAGTGTGCACAAAATGACCATAGAGCGACAAACCGAACTAAAACCCTATAGGGTGTGAGTCTCGAGGCCGACTAACCATTTCCCTGAACGCCACTAGGAGCGCTGTTGTCAGTATATAGGAGAAAGCATGGTAACAATATGAAGCTTTATTAAAATATTATAAATAATATATATAATAAATTCTTATTAAAAATAATAAATAAAATTTTATATACTTATAATGAAAATTATATTTGAAATGCTAATAAAAGTAATAAAAATATCAATTGAAAAATGTTATTTATTATATAAGGGTAAAGTATTTATAGAAGATGATCAACTTATTGAAGCACTAAGAAAATACAAAGTTACATTCCCTTAATGTCGTATGTAATGGTTTTTTTTTTTTTCGATAATGTTTGATGTAATGCTTATGGAATGTGAAAAATTCTAAATGTATGCTCGAATTAATGAATTCCATGATGGGACGATTTTATCATGTAATATTTTTTCCTTACTAACTCAGTGAAATAAATAACGAAAGGCAACCTATTAATAACTTTTATATATTAGATAGCTGAAAATAGTTGGCAGCATAAAAGTATTATCTGTTTAGTTATTTTGGCTCTATCTACGTTCTAATTTGTCAATGGTTATTTTTTTCTCAACAAAATTTTCTACAATTAAAAGCTTATTATTATTTACTAAAGAAATACCCGGTCATAATTGTCAGACTTTTTATTTTGTATCGTCATATGCTGGCGCAGTTGTTATTATATTATTTATGAAAACATGTTAATATGTCGTATAATATGTGATCTTACGTCCCATTCTAAATGGGATATTCCTGTTTTTATCTAGCTTATCCCATTCTCCCCACGCACAATTTTGGGGCAGCTGCCTAAAAGCGGACATTGTCCTGTTTTCAGAAATACAACAAACCAAAGTAAGAATTTTTGAAGGAAAAAAAAAGCTAAAAATTATAAATGTCCGACTGTCGCGCCTAGTAATGCAGCAATACGTCATGCACCCGTGACCAATATGTCTCGGCGGCCTGATGGCCAATTGGCTAGGGCTCTATCCTTTGATACCACAGGCTTCAGGTTCAAATCCTGGCAGTGGCATGGATGTTTGTAAATGGTTCGGAATGTACGTTAAACAATAGGTCCCAGTCTAATTAGCCCAAAATGTGCACAAAATGACCGTAGAGCGACAAACCAAAACAAACCATTAAAAGAGTCAATTTAAACTGCGTCCAGACTAGAGTACGAGATAAATGATTAGTTATGGCGCCCAGTGGCTCATCCCTCTGACAACTTGAAATCAGTCATATTATCTATCGTTGCAAACGACAACCAGTTGAAAAGCGCATCAGCAAGAAATGACTTTGATGTCAGAGGAAAATAGACTCTGATTACAGCGGAACTGGACAATTGACTCATTCCGAGGGTTCTGCCCTCACTAAGATAACCCCTGTTTGTAAATGTTTGCGTGAATGATTCGCCAGTATCCTTCTCTCGTCTGCGACCTGATGGCCAACTAGTTAGTGCTCTGGCCGTTGGTACCGAAGGCTTCGAATCCCGGCGGTGGCATGGGTGTTTGTTAATATTTCGGAATCGGCTTTAAACTGTAGGTACCGGTCTAATCAGCCAAAAAGTGTGCACAGGATGACCGTAGAGCGACAAACCAAACGAAACCAATCGCCTGGACGTGGTACCACAGGCTTCAGGTTCGAATCTTGGCGGTGAAATGGAGGTAAAGGGTTCTAAATCCACTTTAAAGTGCAGGTCCCGGTCTAATTAGCCTAAAAGTAGGCAAAAAATGATCGTAGAGCACGAAACCAAACTGGTCTGGACGTGGTCTTCATAACGACTTCATAATGGAACGTGTTCTCCTTCTTCAACGAAACGAAGCCAAGTTAGGACTTCTACCTACGAGTGCTCCATCACAACAGAAGCTGTCACTTCTGGCACAAGATCATTGATTCCTCGTTCGAAATTCTCTCAAAGTTGCAATATCGTGAGATACAACAAACCAGAAAAACCAACAGCGTTAACCAGCGTTAACAAATGAAAACTACTACATTTGCTGAGTTCTAGAAAATAAGCAAAGAATTTTGGATCAGTGAACTCATATGAATTAGATATACAGGTTGATTATAATTACAGTCCCACGTTAAAATGCTGTAGAAAAAGAAACACTCATCACAATGAGTTCAAATTTGAACTGAAGATACTTGAAGAAGGGGAACTTTACGGCATCAAACGAATTCCAAAGTATATTAATAGATGGAGATGTAAGCCGCATAAAGAAAGTAAATTCGGCTACCAATGATATTTTGAAACGAAATGATAACGTATTTGGTATGAGTTGCACATTAAACCAACTGTAGTGTTCAATGTGATTGATAGTTTCGGTTTTTTGACGGAAAAAAAAATGACTTGTTGACACACAGATGTGACACTGTGTTTGGAAATCCCACCCACCAGGGCAAGGTCACACCAAATTGGATGGGAAAAATAGGTGGAATTTTTTTTTGATGCCGTACCGCTTTCTCTCTTCTTCAAGTATGTTCACTTGAAATTTGAACTCATTGTGACGTGTGGTTTTTTTTTTTACAGCATTTTGAAAGTGGAACTTTAATTATAATCACCATGTATTTCACTGGACGAATTTAACTAAAATACTTAATGAGAAAAAATTCAAATGCAATATGCTTGTAAAGAGATTCATTAATTTGAGACAACATGCAAAAGTTTTTCGTAAATGTTTTTTTCCTGTAATGAGCCACTTAACTATTACAACACATTTTCAGAAATTTTTGATAGAATTTTTAATGCGCTCAACTTCAAAAAGTTTGAGAACTATTAGCTTAAAAATAGTTCAGATAAAATGCGAAAGGTTGTACTGTTTTTTACAGTGTTAATTGACAAATGGATTTTGCTGTTCAAAAACAAAAAGCATTTTGTCCCGAGGCATTGAATATAAAAAGTTTATGAACTAATTACTATGGTATTTGATTCCCAGTTAAAACCATATAATTTTGGCAGCTGAAAAAAAAAGAAGAAAAAAAAAATATAAAAAACATAACAGCAATAAAGGTAACATAAACAATGAATTATCACATACAATTTAGTTCATGTCATTTTAATTAAATAAATGAATTGTGTAGAACTTAAATGCGTTTATTTATTTCATTTATATATACTCAAATTTTGCAATAGCAGCTCTGCAAGATTATTATAAGTTACAATTCATTTTATTTGTTCTAACAAATACTTAGACAATTGTCTTCGATGCCTTAAGGCAAGCGCTACACCGACGTTACACACTTAGCACGTGGTGCGTGTAGCTTGAAGATAAGCTACGGACACGGATTAACACTACCCTAATGCTCTACGATCATGTCAGACCGGGACCTACTGTTTAAAGGGATTCTGAACCACTACAAACATCCATGGCACAACCGGGACTCAAACCCGAAACCTGCGATACCGAGCGCCAGAGTGCTAGCCACTCGGCCATTCAGGCCCTAAGCTACAATGCATTAATAATTGAATTTGAACGTGTGAATTTCATAAAAACAGCAAGTTAAAAGGAAACAAAAAATAAAAAAATATATATTTATGTAATAAATATTTATGATGAATACAAATTTTAAAGACATACTAGTTTTTAATGATGGAAAAAGAACAAGAAATATTTGTTCTGTATTTTAAATCGGATAGATTCAATATTTCTACATTGTTAATCGTCTGCTTATATAATTCTCCATTTGCTTTTTGAAGTTTCTATTTTAAAACACAGAAAATTGCATTTTTTACAGCTTTCTTGTAGTTTTTATATTACTCATTATTTTTGAACGATGTTGTTTTTATAAAAAAAGCCACTATTTTGTAAAACGAAAAAGAGTGACAAGTTAGTATAAATCTTTTTTTTTTTTTTAATTTGCTTTATTGAAAACAAACTTATTTTAAAAGCAAAATAAATAATATTAAACTTTTGAACGAAAATTCTTTAGTTAGTTTATTTTAATTGTTTGAAAAAAATTGGTTGTTTTATTGTAAACAATTTCGGTTGTTTTACCCATATCATATAAATAATTTAATATTTAAATTTGCTGGAAAAGTTTCTTTTTAATTTACTCTTTTTCTTTTAGTAATTCATGTTCCTCATGATTTAATACAAAAAAGTATATATCTACTAAACAAAAAGAATTTTGGTACACATATTTCCTTTCGATTGTTCTATTGTACTTCACAGATTATTTTGATAATAGTTAATAGAAATATGTTACGAAAAATACACAAATTTAAAAAAAAAAACATGTTATGCAAATATTAAGTTTTACTGATTTTAAGAAACCAGACAATAATTAATTGTGTTATTGCTAATTTGAAAACATCTGTCCATAAAGTAATTAAAAATACTTGGTTTAAAACATTTCCAGTGTAAAAATATGTGTAACAATTGTTTTATAAAGATACATAATAAACCTGATATTGTTTTTGTCTAATATATCTTTTTTTTTTTACGTGTCTGATTTCTTAAACAATTAATAATCCTTTTAAAAAAAACTAAATTATTAAATATTCATAACATCTATTACTTTAAGAAGAAAAATAATAAAATATAAAATATTTAGGAAAATTTCAAAAAAACATGAATAAATATTGCAATAAATCATACGACAAAATTAAAAAAAACAAAATAAAAAATTTAAAAACATCTCATATTTCGTTAAAGCAATTTTAACGTTTATTTTAAAAGGACATTTTCATTTATTCATCAAATCAAAACATTTGATAAAGCGAAAAAGAAATTCAGTTTTTCTTATTTAACTAAAAATGAATACTTTTTGAAATTACATATTTTAAATGGAAAGAAAACTTTTTTTTTCTTTTATCTGAAATAACTAAAACCCACTTCGACTCGAACTTAAAAGTTGAATAAGAGGAAGTTTTTGAAAGTACTTCTTACATAAATGTACTTGTTTGATAATAAATAGTAGAAGTTAAAAGATTTATAGATCTGGAATAAAGACACTTAAACGATTCCATTTAGGAAGGTACGTGACCAGATTTCTAAAAGAAGGAAAACTTTTATTTTTAATCTTTTCGAAATAGTTTAAATGAATTTCAAAGGATTTAATTGCTTGAAAATATATTTTTAATCATCAGATTCGACAGTTACTTATTCATCAAATAGATTTAAAATTTGGACTTTGATTCGACACGTTCTATCAATCTACAATATCGTCAATGTAAACATTTACCTTTTTGTATTTGAAATGAGTATATATCTCGTTTATGTAGTGTCTCATAAAAGGTTTTGACTAAAGATGCTATTTATACGAGCTTTTTGATTCAACACTTATTAAAAGGAATAATTAAATTTTACTGTTCTGAAACAATTTAATATGTATATGCAGGATGATTATAATTGAAGTCCAACTTTCAAAATTCTGTAAAAGTACACCCTCGTCACAATGAGTTCAAATTTGGCCTGAAGATACTTGAAGAAGGGGAAACGTTATTGCATCAAAAATGTTTTTCGAAAAAGTCCAAACGAATTTTCCCATCCATTTGGTATGACCTTCGTGGTGAAAGGGCTCAAAAAAAAAAAAATCTTTTTCTCATAAAATTTGCTCTATTGGAAGGAAATATTTTATAAAGAAAAATAAATATATTGCTTTTTATTTAGTACCAAAATATTTTTTAGTAAGTTTATTTTAATTAATAGTAAATAATGGCTGTAAACTATTTCGTTAGTTTTTTTTTTCATCATATAAAGAATTTTACATTTAATTTGGTTGAAGTTTCTTTTAATTTACATTTTTTCTTAGTAAATCATTTTTCTCGTGATTTAATACAAAAGTATACTTGGGAAGATATCTACTAAAAAAGAATTTTGATGCAGATATTTTCTTTCCTATAGTTTCATTGAATTTCACAGTTTGATTTTATACTAATTAGTAAAAAAAGTTACAAAAAAAATACGCAAATTGAAAAAAAAATTATATAAATATTAAAGTTTTACTGGCTTTAAGAAACAAACACAAATTTAATGGTTTTATTGCTAACTTTTAATACATCTTTCGATAAAGAGATTGAGTATACTTGGTTTAAAACATTTCTATTATAAAAATATGTGTAACAATTGTTTTAAAAAAATATATAATTTACCTGATATTGTTTTTGTCTACTACTTCTTTTTGTTCATTTACATGTCTTATTTCTTCTTAAATTATTAATAATCAATTCAAAAACAAAAACTACATTATTAAATAATCATACCATCTATTTTAAGAAGAAAAATAATAAAATATAAAATATTTATGAAAATTTCAGAAATCACTTTCAATTTTTAAAGACATGAATAGTTATTGCTATAAATCCTACGATAAAAATTAAAAGAACAAAATAAAAAATTAAAACATCTTATATTTCGTTAAAGCAATTTTAACATTTATTTTAAAAGGATATTTTCATTTAGTCATCAAATCAAACATTTGATAAAGCGAAAAAGAAATTCAGTTTTTCTTATTTAACTAAAATGAATACTTTTGAAATTGCATATTTTAAAAGGAATGAAAACGAACTTTTTTTTTCTTTTTAACTGAAATTACTAAAAACCAACTCTCAACTTCGAAGTTAAAAGCTGAATAAAAACAAGTTTTTAAAAGTACTTCTTACATAAATGTGCTTGTTTGATACTAAATAGTAGAAGTTAAAAAGATTTATAGACCTGGAATAAAGACACTTAAACGATTCCATTTAGAAGGTACGTGACCAGATTTATAAAAGAAGGAAAACTTTATTTTAATCTTTTTCGAAATAGTTTTAAATGAATTTCGAAGGAATTAATTGCTTGAAAATATTTTTTTAATAATCAGATTCGACAGTTCTTATTCATCAAATAGATTTAAAAAGTTTCGACTTTGGATTCGACACGTTCTATCAATCTATAATATCGTCAATGTAAATATTTACTTTTTGTATTTGAAACGATTATATATCTCGTTTATGTAGTGTCTCATAAAAGGTTTCGACTAAAGATGCTATTTATGTTTTGAGCTTTTGATTAAAAATTTATTAAAAAGAATATTGAAATTTTACTGTTCTGAAACAATTTAATATGAATATGCAGGATGATTATAATTAAAGTCCAACATTCAAAATTCTGTAAAAAAATACAACTCTTCACAATGAGTTCAAATTTGACCTGAAGACACTTGAAGAAGGGGGGAACGGTATTGCATCAAAAATATTTCGAAAAGTCCAAACGAATTTTCCCATCCAATTTGGTATGACCTTTCGTGGTGAATGGGTTTTCAAAAAAAAAAAAATCTTTTTTATAAAAATTTGCTCTATTGAAGGAAATATTTTATAAACAAAATAAATATATTGTTTTATTTAGAACCAAAAATATTTTAGTAAGTTTATTTTAATTAATTGTAAATAATGGTTGTAAACTATTTCGTTAGTTTTTTTTTTCATCATATAAAGAATTTTACATTTTAATTTGGTTGCAGTTTCTTTATAATTTACTTTTTTTTGTTAGTAAATCATTTTTCTCATGATTTAATACAAAAAAGTATACTTTTGGGAAGATATCTACTAAAAAAAGAATTTTGATGCAGATATTTCTTTCCTATAGTTTCATTGAATTTCACAGTTTGATTTTTATACTAATTAGTAAAAGAAGTTAAAAAAAATACGCAAATTGAAAAAAAAAAAATTATATAAATATTAAAGTTTTACTGGCTTTAAGAAACAAAGACAAATTTAATGGTTTTATTGCTAACTTTAATACATCTTTCGATAAAGAAATTGAGTATACTTGGTTTAAAACATTTCTATTATAAAAATATGTGTAACAATTGTTTTATAAAAATATATAATTCACCTGATATTGTTTTGTCTACTACTTCTTTTGTTCATTTACATGTCTTATTTCTTCTTAAATTATTAATAATCATTTCAAACAAAACTAAATTATTAAATAATCATAACATCTATTTTAAGAAGAAAAATAATAAAATATAAAATATTTATGAAAATTTCAGAAATCACTTTCAATTTTTTAAAAACATGAATAATTATTGCTATAAATCATACGATAAAATTAAAAAGAACAAAAAATAAAAAATTAAAACATCTTATATTTCGTTAAAGCAATTTTAACATTTATTTTAAAAGGACATTTTCATTTATTCATCAAATCAAAACATTTGACAAAGCGAAAAAGAAATTCAGTTTTTTTTTCTTATTTAACTAAAAATGAAATACTTTTTGAAATTACAGATTTTAAATGGAAAGAAAACGAACTTTTTTTTTTTTTCTTTTTTATCTGAAATAACTAAAAACCAACTTCGAGTTGAAGTTAAAAGCTGAATAAAAGGAAGTTTTTAAAAGTACTTCTTACATAAATGTACTTGTTTGATAATAAATAGTAGAAGTTAAAAGATTTATAGATCTGGAATAAAGACACTTAAACGATTCCATTTAGGAAGGTACGTGACCAGATTTATAAAAGAAGGAAAACTTTTATTTTCAATCTTTTCGAAATAGTTTTAAATGAATTTCAAAGGATTTAATCGCTTGAAAATATATTTTTAATCATCAGATTCGACGTTACTTATTCATCAAATAGATTTAAAATTTGGACTTTGGATTCGACACGTTCTATCAATCCATATTATCGTAATTGTAAGCATTTTCCCTTTTGTATATGAAACGAATATACACTGCTGGCCCTTAAAATTGCTACACCAAGAAGGCGACATGCTACAGTCGTGAAATTTAAACGACAGGAAGAAGGTGTTGTGATATGTAAATGATTAGCCTTTCAGCGCATTCAGACAAAGCAGCCGGTAGCGTCACCTACAATGTGTTTAAATGATGAAATTGTTCAGCCGGTTTCTCATATACAAATTACATTTGAACGTTGTCGCCTGATGAAAAGTTGTTGTGATGCCTTGTGTAAGTAGCAGAAATACGTACCATCCAAGTTTCTGACTTTGATAAAGGTCGAATTGTAGAGTACTAGGATTGCGGTTCATCGTATCGCAGTACTGCTGCTCGCGTCGGAATAGTTTGAAAATATTTTTTTTTTTAATTTTCAGATTCGACATTTCTTATTCATCCAATGGTTTTCAAGTTTCGACATTGGATTCGACTCGTTCTATCAATCCATATTATCGTAATTGTAAGAATTTTAATTTTGTGTATGAGACGAATATACACTACTGGCCATTAAAATTGCTGCACCAAGACGGCATGCTACAGACGTGAAATTTAAACGACAGAAAGAAGGTGCTGTGATATGCAAATAATCGGCTGTTCATCGCATTCACACAAAGCAGGCGTCGGTGGCGACACCTACAATGTGCTAAAATGAGGAAATTGTTCAGCCGGTTTCTCATAACATCTTTAAAATAATTTATATTCCCAAAGAATTTATTAACATATTTGCAGGAAATAACAATATCGATCATCTTTTCGACCAACTACAAACTGCTAACAATCCAGCAGACACACTCTACTTATTTCTAAATGGCTTATCCAATCAACCATCTATGAATAATCATGTCTAATCCCCATACCTGAATATGACATAACGATATCTACCAACAAAAAACGCCCGCGCACCTCTCTAAACATACTAAATATATATTTTATTCAGCTCTCTATGTGTTGATTTTATTCCCCCCTATTTTATTTTTTATTTTTATTTTCTTTCACTTCATTTACTGAGCAAGACATTTCTCTTATCATTTACTTCCAAAGGAACCATCAAGATAGAGGTATATGGAGGCTAACGCTGCCAAAATGCCCCAATAATGTCAAACTGTCTATCCCCTTTCTCAGACACAAATTGCATTCGAGCGTTGCTACCTGGTGAAAAGTTGTTGTGATACCTCGTGTAAGAAACAGAAATGCATACCAACACGTTTCTGACTTTGATAAAGGTCGAATTGTAGCATATCGTATCGCAGTATTGCTGCTCGCTTCGGTCGAGATCCAAGGACTCTTAGCAGAATATGGAATCGATGGGTTCAGTACGGTAATACGGAACGCCATGCTGAATCTTAAGGGCCCTCTATCACTAGCAGCTGAGAAGACAGGCATGTAACCCGCATGGCCTTGATGGATCGTGCAGCTACGTCCCGAGCCCTGAGTCAAGCATTGGGGTCGTTTGCAAGACAGCAAATGACTCCACGAACAGTTCGACGACGTTTGCAGCACCATAAACTCTCAGATCGAATAATACCATTATTTCTATATCATAATTTTTAATCAACGTAACATATTCTTTTTTTTCAATTCCTTCTATTATTTCACGCTCTCCCTATATATATCTTGTTCAAATTTTCAATTGTTCATAAAATAATTTTTATTCATCCATTCAAGTTCAAATACATTTATTTTGAACATGTAGTGGATGACACTGGATGTCAATACAGTTTTTTCAAATATTAATTCATTAATTAAATTTAATTCATTAATTTTAGTTCTTTTTTAGATTTAAGTTGCATGTATCTACCAATAGATGGCGCCGGATAAACTTAAAAAATGAATGAACATTATTTATAAAGGACTTTCTGCAATAGAGTGAAAAAAAGTAGGAATTGACTTAATTTTTTTTTTTTTATATTACTTGTTTTAAATATTTCCTTAGATTTTATCCAAATTATTATTGCAAACATTGGTCAAAATTAATTACATTAAAATTAACTAACAAATACATCTCTGTAAAAATGTATTATAAGGCTTCTTGTAGATGAAATTGAAGTTTCCGATTTTTTTAGACAAAGATATTTTTCTTTGACACTAGGACATGATACCTTACAGATCCTATTATCTTTGAGCTGCTTTTGAACTTCCAGATATTCCATAAAATTTTTTTTTTTAGTTCTGCTTTTTACGTTTTGCAGCCGATAATCTTGTATTTGAATTTACTTTTGAATGATGATTGGCTTCATTCCCTGAGAGAGCTTTGTTGGCTTCCGGGTCTTAATTTACTGCTACACTGCGTTTTATGATAAAAAAAAGAAAACAATTGAATTTTACAAATTAGCTATTTTAGTATTAGAACTATGTGATATTATAATTGAAGATACTACTATTTATTGATTGAAGGTTATTTACTGCTTTTAAAATAGGTGCGTGAATTCTTTTAACGCTGGGGCCTGACGGCTTAGTGGCTAGAGCGCTGGCGCTCGATACCACAAGTTTCGGGTTTTAGTCCCAGCTGTGCCATGGATGTTTATTGTAGTTCGGAATCCCCTTTAAGTCGTAAGTCCTGGTCTCGCATGATCTTAGAACGTTGCGGAGGTGTCTCTACTCCCCGTCCGTAATTTACCTTCAAGCTACACTCACCTCGTGGGTAGTGCTAAGTGAGTAATGTCGGTGCGGCATTCGCCTTAACACATCAAAGACAATTGTCTAAGTGTTTGCCTTAGAAATCCCCAGCTGCATTAGGGGGAAAAAACAATTTTAATGCCCAACTCGTGGCTCAGTGGTAAATTGCGCCACTGATGAGCATTAGGGAGGATAGTCAATCCGCTGGCGGCTTTGCTGCAGACACTGTTACAAAAAACGAGGAGGCTCAATGGCGTTTACGATGTTCAGCTTCTTGCCTCGTTAGTCGGACTAATATTATTTCTACTACACCACACCACATCACTGTGCCCAGAGCTCAGTTGCCCTATACAGTTTGGGAATGATGTGGGTGAGAAGTCTGACTGGCCTGTAACGCTCTGCAGTCATATAAGACTGGAAACTTCTTAAAGTGGATTTCGAACTACTACAGTCATATGGCCCAGATTCGGGACCACCAGAGCTCTAGCCACACGGACATGAGATTCATTGAACCACTAGAAGTTTATTATATTTTATAATCTTTGGCCCATCTTGCACCATCATTCTCTCTTCCTGGCATCACCGGGACTCGAACCCGAAACCTGTGGAAACCGAGCACTAGACACTAGAGCATTCAGGCCCCTAATTAATCGGACTACTACCTGTTGGGAGTTTTCCGGATTTTTCTCCCATCCGATACGCAAAATTCGGGGGTTCTCTCCAAAGGCCTTCCTGAAGGCACGGCCCACCTTCTTCAGCGTTACGAAGCCAAGTGTGAAACTTCTTCCTACGGGTGCTCCATCAGAACAAAAGCTGTCCCTCCATCTTCTTTTTATGAGACCACACGTGTTCTTTGACATGGTCAAAATGTTTTTGTCGACCAAGTGGGATAAAAAAAAAAAATGTTTTATTGAAAGAAATTTACTTGTAAATATAAGCTCGGTATCCGCCGGGTTCGAATATAAAAATAATATTGTTCAGATTCTGTACTTCCAAAAGTGAATTGTGCAAGCGTTTTTTTCGCCCCTGTCTTGTTCCATTCATTTCACCCACATCATTCCCAAACTGTACAGTAACGGGTAACTCAGCTCTAGGCACAGTGATGTGGTGTGGTGTAATAGTAGTAGTAGTAGTACATTAAAATAATGATCAAAAAGACATTAATGAACAATATTTCCATTAATAAAAAATTATTAGATTTTTTATTAATTTTATTTTTTATGCAACCCGTTTAAGATTCTATAATGTATATAAGTGTTTATTTACATTCACATAATAAACATTATTTACAAAAAGATACTTAAAATAAAAATCAAAAGGCTTCAATATGTACGTTTTTTATACATGCATTAGCTTAAATATATTTTTAATGGGAAACATTTTATGAAATAACCTTATAAAAATAAATTTTCCATTATAAGAATCTTTTCCGCTAACTTTTGCAATAAATTCTTATATTCCTCTCTGGCGGTGGGATGGATGTTTGTTAATGGTTCGGAATCCACGTTAAACTGTAGGTCACGGTCAAATTAGAATAAAGTGTTCACAAAGGGTCCGTAGAGTAACAAACCAAACCAACATATCATCTATATCTATCAGCAGGCAGACGGTCCACCATGGGGCTGTTGCGCCAATGAAGAAAAAGCATATCATCTGTGTACCTTACTTCTAGACCTTGGCTTCTGTCATAGCCTGACTTACACATTTTGATATTCTTTTATTTTGTATAAAATAAATCTTTTCGGCAAGGCATTATTTATGTTAGTTTTTATTCCCCAGTGAAATAATGCCCTTGTTATTAAATGTAGATTGGTTAAGCAAAATAAAATGCTTGATTTCTGAGTTTTCAAATAATTGTATTTTGTTATGTACCGCTAAACAAGTAATAAAAAAAAAAATTTTTAAGTCAATTCTACTTTTTTACTTTTTTGCAGAAAAGTCCTTTATAAATAATTTCATTCATTTTTTAAGTTTATCTGGCGCCATCTACTGGTAGATACATGCAACTTAAATCTTAAAAAAACTAAAATTAATTAATTAAATTTAATTACTCAATTAATATTTGAAAAAACTGTATTCACATCAAGTGTCATCCACTACAAGTTAAAAAAAATGTATTTGAACTGGAGTGGATGAATAAAAAGTATTTTATGAACGATTGAAAATTTGAACAAGATATATATAGGGAGAGTGTGAGCTAATAGAAGGAATTGAAAAAAAGGGAACATAATACATATGTTTTCGAAAACATTGGTTTCTAAAACGTAATAAAAAGGCCTCTTATTAAGACGATATAAGAATGAAGAAGAAAAGGCCCTGTAAAATCGTTCCAAAGGTTCTGTAAAAGATAGCGTAAAAAGTATTGCGCAAAGCAGAAAAAGATCATGTCAGGCTAAAAGACATAAAAATGAGACAACTCAACTGGTTTTCTGTGAAACTGTAACAACGTAACACGCTTGGGATCTGGAAAGAAAGTTGTTACTGAATGAAATAGCCCTGGAAGTGTAGAACATTGAATGTTTTGATACCTTAAAATAATGGAGAGTATTCAAATATTTAAGAAAAGGTTATACAAAATATTCCAGATAGGGCCTGAATGGCCGAGTGTCTGGCGCTCGGTACCACAGGTCTCGTGTTCGAATCCCGGCGGTGCCATGGATGTTTGTAGTGGTTCCGAATCCACTTTAAACCGTAGGTCCCGGTCTAACATGATCGCAGAGCGTTATGGGGTACTGTTACTCCACGTCCGTGGCTTATCTTCAAGCTACACTCACCTACTGGGTAGTGCTAAGTGAGTAACGTCGGTGCAGCGCTTGCCTTAAGGCATCCAAGAACAAGTGTCTAAGAGTTTGCCAGCTGCATTAGAACAAAAAAAAAAATAAGAATAAGAATAATATCCCACGTAGGTGATAGCTGAAAGTGCCATGCGTGTTGGGTACAACTATGAATTTAAATACATATGAACTTTATTAAGACCAATGATTAACAGAAGTACTAATTTAGAAGAAAAAATATTTAATAAAACTTAATTATATAATCAATCATTTTTCTGTAAATTTCTACTAAAACTGTATGTGTTAACAGAAATACATAAAGAGGTACAAAAAATTAGAAGTAGGTATTAGAAAAAAATTAGTAAAAAAAATTAGGTAATAGAAAAAAAAATTAACAAAGGTGAACAATATTATGTAAAGAAAGTTATTTCAATGTCTTAATAAAGTTTTGATTGCTTTGATACCTTAAAACAGGGGTCTCCAAACTATGGCCCACGGGGCAAATCAGCCATCAATCCGGCCCTCCGACAGCCAGCGAATAGCTTATTGTTCCTGCAATAATGATAATAAGAATGATAATAACTCGACTTTATAGACTTGCTAGGTAAAGCTTAATGACAAGCATAATATACTGAAAACTTAACTTAAGCATAACAACTAACAAATAATTTAAATGAACCCCATTAACAATATAAACTGGTGAACATCCGCGGTTACTCTCGGTAGTTATGGTGGTGTAAAGAGTATCGCATATGTTTGCATATCGATGTTTGGAATGTACATATCCTGAATCAAACATATATTTTTTATCCTGAAAATCCCTCAGGTACGGAAAAGCTAAATTTAAACGAATGAAGCCGCGTGGTGTTTTTAGTGTTTTGAAACTATAATATTTAAATAAAAAGGTCCGACTATAATATTTAAATACGGATGACTGGAACTATAGTTCTTACAATAATTTAATTGTGAGTAAAACAAAGGCTAAATGCGAATATGTTGAGCCAGCCAGAATCCTTAGTCAGGTGCTTTATCCATTGTGCCACTGTCCCACGTAGGTTTGAATGTCTTAGGTACTATCATTCTACATGGGTTAAATTGCTCTTCATGAGTTAAAATAAAATCACTCATCCTGGCAATCCTAATCATGATGAGATAATAAACTTATCAAACTATTTTAGTGTCGTCGGTCCTTGATAAGTCTACAACGTTTAAATTGAATCTGATCGCTTAAAGTAGGGGAAAATCGAGCCCAAAGATTCAGTTACAAACAAACAAACAAACATACAGGTGAAACTAATAAACGCGTATTAAAAATGAAAGTTAAGAATGAATATAAGCTAAGAAATACACAATATGGCTTCCAAATTACCTTATTAATTATTTATTTTAATTAATTCATTTAGTTAATACTAATTAATTTAATAATTCATACTTATTGGAAATAAATAAATACAAAATTAATAATATTGTTTTACTATTTTTATTAGGTGCAGGATTATTAAATTTTTAATTTGTTTGAATAGTTTTTCAGGATTTAGGAAACGTATAAATTAATTTTCTTAAATAAAAACAGAACTGCAAACAAATAGAAAAAAGATAAAATTAAAAAAAAAAAAATTGTTTTTAAGTAAAAGACAAGTAATATAAAAAATTTCTTTTTTATAGTCAATTCCTACTTTTTTTTTCACTCTATTGCAGAAAGTTCTTTATAAATAATTGTCCTGCATTTTTTTTAAGTTTATCTGGCGCCATCTATTCGTAGATATATGCAACTTAAATCTAAAAAAAAACCTAAAATTAATTAATTAATTTTAATTACTGAATTAATATTCGAAAAAACTGTATTAACATTAAGTGTCATCCACTACAATTGGAAAAAAAAAAAATGTATTTGAACTTGAGTGAATGAATAAAAAGTATTTTATGAACGATTGAAAATTTGAACAAGATATATATAGGGGGAGTGTGAGCTAATAGAAGGAATTGAAAAAAGCCATTGTTGTGAAAAACTTTCTACCTAATTGAATGTACACAGAACCAATATATCAACTTTCCAATTCCTCTATTTTATGTACATGCATATAGAAAATAAATGAAATGAATTATATATTTTTGCTTTGCTCTTAAAGGTAAGTCAGGTTCGTTTTTTATTTACCTGTTCGTATTCTTACTCATTATTTCTATAATATTCCATTCCGAAAATAACGAGAACCACGTAACTCTACGCTTGTGTATGTGGGGGTAAATTGCCACTATTTCATGTACGTACAAATAGGAACCAAATGGAATGAATCACAATTTTCTGTTCTTTTGCCTTAAAGGTAAATCAGTTCGTTTTTTTCTTTACCTGGTCGTATTCTTATTCATATTATTAGTTTATTTAATATTCGATGGAAAAAACGGCAAGAACAGCGTAAATCCACGTCTGCGTAAGTTTTGATATGTAAATTGCCGCTATTTGCATGTACGTACTTATAGAAACCAAATGGAAGGAATACAATTTTCCTGCTCTGTTCCAATTCTATTCTGCACTTCCAATATGTTCTTGTCCTTAAAGATAAATCAAGTTCTTTTTAATACGCTTTTATTAGCTTCACCTGTATGTTTGTATGTATGTATTTGTATGTATGTAACTGACTTTTTGCCCTGGAGATCTGTTTCTCCTCATATACACTATTTAAGCTGCAAAGAAACATTTACAGGCATCTTTCAGAAAGAAAACAGTTGATTCTTTTTAATACGCTTTTATATTAGTTTCACCTGTATGTTTGTTTTTTGTTTGTAACTGACACTTTGGGCTCGATTTTGCCCTACTTTAAGCGATCAGATTTAATTTAAATGTTGTAGACTTATCAAGAAACGACGACACTAAAATAGTTTGATAAGTTTATTATCTCATCATGATTAGGATCGCCAGGATTAGAGATTTTATTTTAACTTATGAAGAGCAATTTAATCCATGTTGTATAAAAGTATGCAGTAAAGACATTTAAACCTACGTGGGACAATGGATGACGCGCCTGACTAAGGATCAGGAGATTCCCTGTTCGAATCCTGGCTGGCTCGACATATTCGCATTTAGCCTTTGTTTTACTCACAATTACAATTACACCTCATTTAAATATTATAGTTTAAAAACACTAAAAAACATGCTTTTAGAGTTAAACAAACTAAAAAGTTTAAAAATAAATTAATAGTTTAAAAAAAACTAAAAAAAAACACGCTTTTAGAGTTAATCAATAAAAAATAAAAAAGTAAAAAAAATAATTGTTAACATAAGAATAAAATGATAAGACGAGAAAATGAATGTCACTGTTCTAAAAGCGTGGGGTGCTTTGTATGACATTTTTAAACTAACTCCGCATTTCAGAGTGAAACTAGTGAAAAATTATAACGATGGATATCGAGCACCCCACGCTTTTAGAATAGTGACATTCATTTTTTCTCGTCAGTCATGTTATTCTTATGTTAACAATTATTTTTTACTTTTAATTTGATTAACTCTAAAAGCGTGTTTTTAGTTTTTTTAAACTATTAATTTATTTATTTACCTATTCTTATTCTTACTTACATTATTAAATCAGTTTCGTTAATATTAAATGACGAAAATAGCAAGACAAGCTTAAGGCCACTTTTTCGTACGTTGGGGTATTATTATTGGGTTTTATACTGCAGAAGATTTTTTTTTCAGTAATACGTGAATGTTAAATTGATCCATTAAATTTATATTAAGATATTAAATTAAATTTAGCATCAACAAATCAAAAGTTGATTCAGATTTTCTCACGCTATTATATCGATTAAAATTATTTCAACGTTAAAAAATTCATAAAATTTGGATAAATTTAATCTTTTTTATCAGTTGATCATATACAGTTTCATAGAAATTTTTTTGTACTGGCTTTGATCAATTTAAAATTTAAAAAAAATTTCTTATTTGCACATAATGCATAAACCAGATCATGCTTCTTTTATTTAATTAGTTTGACAATCATTCATTGTTTAAATAGGACAAGAAAATATTAACCTAACATGTGAATGCCTGAGGTTCGATTCTCACTGGTGGCATTCGTTTCAGTCATTGTTTTTCAGAATAAGGAATTTTGGTAGAGATCGTGTTATGGGTTAATGTCATGGTGAAAAAAATATGCGTTTTCTACTCTACGACCGTAAATGTGAGTCAAAAACCAAGTTAAACCACCCTCACAAAAATTTAACAACCTGCTTCTCTCAACTGATGAATACTGATACTGATTAGAATACTGATAATGATAATTGATGTACCTATTGATGTATCTGATAATTGATGCTAAATTCTAAATTTCTATGCCTATGCTGAAAATGGAGGTACAAATCTAAAGGACAGGAAGTCCTTTCAATATATTCGAAGAGGTGAAGAGGAGAGTGCAAAATCTTCTAACACTAACATGGAAAGTGTTCATTCAAAATTTCTTAAGTACAATGTGTGTGCAGTGCAGATTGCCATCCATCCTGCATCCTGAAGAACGTTGACTTTTTCTACATTATTTGCAGTTACAGTTGTAAATGATTTTCAATCAAAAGGCCCATCAAGGGATACCAAAAATTCCCTCGTACAAATACGTTTTGGAATAGAATAACTGAGAAATTTGAAAAGATTCCATATTATTCCTATCATAAGTGTGGGGAAATACAGAAAGTAGTCCAACCCATTCGACAGAACCCCACATATTCTATAATCTCAACGTTAAATTTGTTACATTGCACAATGTTTTAAATATCCAAACATAATTTATAATTAAGTAGAAATGTAAATTCAAATTATTCATAGGGTTTTGAAAGTATTTAAAGATTTAATCTTTTCTATAAAATAAAAACTTTCGGTTTTACATTATAAATGAACCGTTTTTGTATAAATGTTAAATATTTAATTTTCATGAAATAATAACTTTTCAGAGGTAAAAAAATATAAATCTTAAAATATATTTTCTAAAAATATACATTTTAGATTGTTTGTAAAAATGTCATAACATGTCTGTTATTTAGCAGTATTAGTCTGTTACATGTCTGTTATTTAGCAGTATTAGTCTGTTACATGTCTGTTATTTAGCAGCAGAAGAACATATTTCGAAACATAAGTACTAATTTTAATCAGTTATTATCAAAATAAATATAATTTCCTTATTGTATTAAAACTTTTCTACGGTACCTGGAGTAAGGATCCACCATGTCTTCTCGAATCAAGTATAGGCAATGGGGGAAGAGTTCAAGGTTGATAGATCCTCCTTTCAAGAAAGGGTTGGCCCTTACGTTAGACATTGGACTTCGGACATTTTTTCGTCCGTTATACTTTGGAACCGATAATGGGAGAGGGAGAAGAGAAAAAGGGTATGCAGAGTCCAGTGAAGATTTCCAGGCAGTACGGATGGTAAAAACATCTTTAAACGAACTGACATTTAAAATGATTTTTGTGTAGTAAATATTTGATATATGATTGCGTTTTATAAACTATGTGTTTCAGTTGTGCAATGCTGTCTTAGTCAGATTTTAATAAATGTGGCAGTTAAACATTGCATTTTTATTTTGAAAATCAAATTAGTTTTTTTGCCTTCGAGATTTTAAAAATGTATATTTTTTTCAGAAGAACATTTATTTTATGGCAAAGAAAAACTCTTATTTTTGCGTTACTTTGTTTCAAAAGACTGAATGGACATTTCATTTTTTTATATGTAAAGTAATAAAAGCATTTTAAAAATCTAATACAAATAGCTGGTTACATTTTCCGTAAAATATGAAGTTATAAATTAAGTAATATCTTTTAAAAGGGTACATTTAAACATTTAATTTACAGCAGTTTATGCTGTTAGATAACATTGTGATTGTGCATTAGCGTTCTCTTTTGGCATTTATGCATTTAAACGCTATTTAACGAGACATTCCGATTGAATTGTTATGA
This sequence comes from Caerostris extrusa, assembly GCA_021605095.1. Lineage (NCBI taxonomy): Eukaryota > Metazoa > Arthropoda > Arachnida > Araneae > Araneidae > Caerostris > Caerostris extrusa. Next base: position 97,943 of record BPLR01017458.1, read on the forward strand.
CTTCCCGAAGGATGAGGCCCATTTAATCGCTGAGGATTCGAGTTTGGTATGTTAATTTCCGTGTACAAATTCCGACGGAGCTTCTGATTACGACTGATCAATACCAAAGCGCTGTTTGGTGCTCACCCAATACGAACGCTAAATTAAATTCTCTCCATTCGTGATTTCCAACTCTAAAATGAGCATGTCCATTTATGGAGCATGACAGGTTTTTTGAATTACTTTGTTCAATACAGCAGAGTATTGATAAACCCAGTCCCAGCAAAGCAAACTTACCGTGATACTTTTGTACTACAGCATTCTGAAACATTTCTACCGACCATGCATCTCAAAAATTTCTCTGCTGTTGTTGTCGACTCAAATTTTTATTCGAAGAATATGGCTAGTTTAGATATTTGTCATGTTCTAGAATTCATAGAAATAAGGCGATATAACTGAGAGAAGGAAAATGAGGAGTAAAACTGGGTTTCCTTTTAAAAAAAATGAGCATGTCTATTTATGGAGAATAACAGGTTTTTGAATTATTTTGTTCAGTACAGCAGAGAATTGATAAACACTGTCCCAGCCAACCAAACTTTCAGCTATACTTTTTGTACTGCAACTTCTAACACATTTCTACTGGCCATATATCTGAAATTTTCTCTGATATTACTCCATCTGCTTTGATTCAGGAACAGTATGGATTGTTTAGATATCTGTCATGTTCTAGAATTCATAAGAAGTAATGCGATATATTTGGAGCAGCAAACTGAGTTACTGTTTTCATGGGCATACGAAAAAAAAAAAACGAATAAAATCAATTAAATCAATTATGTTTTTGAATTTAATTGAAAAAATCAATTAAATTTAAAAATAGGCTGAAAGTACTTCAGTAACCGACAAAACCTCAACCCCCCATCATGAAATCTGAAAAGCGCACTAGTGACCCTTCGGACAAGGTTAACTACCATTGACTTAGAGGGCTAACTTTACTCTAAACTCAATTAATGTCAAAGCATGTGTTAGATAATAAAAAAGCATGTGAATTTTCCTTCTGCGGAATGTCATGTCCTACTGACTATCGGTGTGTTAGATATTTTATCCTCCTCATTCAGGACCTTTTCAGACTTGCAATTTGCTTTTTCATAATTACCTAACTAACAATAAAAACTTAGAACCTGATGGCCAAGTGACTAGCTCTCTTTCCTCGGTACACCAAATTTCGTGTTCGAGAGCCTGGCTGTTCATGATGTTTGCAGTGGTTGAAATCTACTTTAAACAGGTAGGTGTCAGTCTAATAGGATTGCAAAGTGTTGAACTCTTGTGGTTTATGTCAGTCCTCAGTTTCGTGGTTTCCTGCTAAATGTAATGCTGCATATCACCCTTAGCCATGGACCAGTTGCCTGCGACTGGTTTTTTGGACTTGATGTAACTTTCTTGCACCAGGAAACCACGAGGACAAAAGTATCTGTCTCAAAATTTTATCACGATTTAGTCAGTCTTCAGTCCTCGTGGTTTCCTGCTAGATGTAAGGCTGCATATCGCCCTAGCCATGGACCAGTTGCCTGCGACTGGTTTTCTGGACTTGATGTTGGCTTTCTTGCGGAAACCACGAGGACTGGTCCCTGACTAAACCTCAAGTCTTGAGCTTTAGTCGGTCTTCAGTCCTCCGCGTTTCCTGCTAGTTTATCTGCATATCACTCACTAGCCATGGACCAGTTGCCTGCGACTGGTTTTCCCGATGTAGGCTTTCTTGAAGGCAAACCACGAGTAAAGGACTGCCAGCTGTATTAAACCTCAAGTCTTGACATTTTTAGTCAGTCTTCATAAAAAGTATCTTCTGCGTTGGCATTATCTGCATATCACCCTTAGCCATGGCTAATATAGTTGCCTGCGACTGGTTTTCTAGATTTGATGAATTAAGGCTTTCTTGCACCAGGAAACCACGAGGACTAAAACTGACTAAACCTCAAGTCTTGAGGTTTAGTCAGTCTTAGGTCCTCGTGGTTTCCTGCTAGATGTAAAAGGCTGCATATCACCCTTAGCCATGGACCAGTTGCCTGCGACATTGGTTTTCGCTATGTGAGGCTTTTTCTTGCACCAGGGTAAACCATGAGGACTGAAAAGATTTTGAACTCTCACGAAAGGACGTCAGTCTTCAAGTTTTGAATTTCCTGTTCAGTAATGCTGCATATCACCCTTAGCCATGGACCAGTTGCCTGCGACTGGTTTTCTGAGCACATTGATGTAGGCTTTCTTGCACCAGGAAACCACGAGGACTGAAGCCTTTGACTAAACCTCAAGTCTTGGTTTAGTCTAGTCTTCAGTAATGCGATATATTTGGTTTCAGCAAACTGTAAGGCTGCATATCATCATAGCCATGGACCAGTTGCCTGCGACTGGTTTTCTGAAAATTGATGTAGGCTTTCTTGCACCAGGAAACCACGAGGACTGAAGACTAGACTAAACCTCAAGTCTTGAGATTTAGTCAGTCTTGTCCTCAATTGGTTTCCCTCTAGATGTAGAGGCTGCATATCATCTAAACCATGGACCAGTTGCCTGCGACTGGTTTTGAACTTGATGTAGGCTTTCTTGCACCAGGAAACCACGAGGACTGAAGACTACTAAACCTCAAGTCTTGAGGGTTTGATTTTCAGTCTTTCCTCGTAATTTCCTGAACAACAATAAAAACTTAGAGCCTGCTGCATATCACCTTTAGCCATGGACCAGTTGCCTGCGACTGGTTTTCTGATGACTTGATGTGGCTTTCTTGCACCAGGAAACCACGAGGACTGAAGACTGACTAAGCCTCAAGTCTTGAGGTTTAGTCAGTCTTCAGTCCTCGTGGTTTCCTGCTAAATGTAAGGCTGCATATCATCCTTAGCCATGGACCAGTTGCCTGCGACTGGTTTTCTGAACTTGATGAGGCTTTCTTGCACCAGGAAACCACGAGGACTGAAGACTGACTAAACCTCAAGTCTTGAGGTTTAGTCAGTCTTCAGTCCTCGTGGTTTCCTGCTAGATGTAAGGCTGCATATCATCTTAGCCATGGACCAGTTGCCTGCGACTGGTTTTTTCTGGACTTGATGTAGGCTTTCTTGCACCAGGAAAAACCACGAGGACTGAAGACTGACTAAACCTCAAGTCTTGAGGTTTAGTCAGTCTTCAGTCCTCGTGGTTTCCTGCTAGATGTAATGCTGCATATCACCCTTAGCCATGGACCAGTTGCCTGCGACTGGTTTTCTGGACTGATGTAGGCTTTCTTGCACAGGAAACCACGAGGACTGAAGACTGACTAAACCTCAAGTCTTGAGGTTTAGTCAGTCTTCAGATCCTCGTGGTTTCCTGCTTTAAATATAATGCTGCATATCATCCTTAGCCATGGACCAATTGCCTGCGACGGGTTTTCTGGACTTGATGTAGGCTTTCTTGCTCAATAGGGGGAGATTAGTAACAACAACAACAATTAAAAACTTAGGTCCTGATGACCAAAAGTGATTAGCGCTCTGGAAAGAATACACTTTAAACAGTAGCGGTGTAATAAAACATGACTGTTGGGCTTAGAACTGATAATACTACACCATAAAGGAAAAACATCACCTGCCATGAAATATTCCAATAGGACGGCTTTGGTCTACTATGGGGCTGCGGCGCAAATACAGAAAGAAGAAAAGAATAATAAAAATTTATTTATGAAATAATAAAAAATGATTTTTTCGCATAGTCTTTTTTATCTGATACAATCCACCTCAAATAAAATGTTATCCACAAAAAGTGTTAAAAAATCATCATTAATTTTCTCTTCGAAGAAATTAATATATAAGAAAATATACATTTTATTTCATTATTCCAATTTAGTTGTAAGAAATTTTTTAATTTAGTTTAGAAGAACTTCAAACAACCTGACTTTTCCCCTACAGCATTAGGGAAAAAGATGTATCAAATGTGTTATTGTAATAATTTTAACGGAATCAAATTTGCGAGTTGCAATGCCTAAGAGACCCCACTCTTTTCATAGCAAAAAGGGCCCGCGTAAACATTGAGTTTACGTGATGTGCTTACAAACGTCACGAGAGGGAACTTTTAAAACGGTAGAAAGGAAAAAAAAAGGGGAAAACTTCTGTCTCCTATTTGAATACGTAAATCGAGGAAGGCTTATAACAGTCGGTAAGAGATGAGAAATCTCATTTAAGGAACCCGGAAGTGAAAAGTTTTAAAGATAACAGTTTTCTGCGTCACCAAGGGCAGCTGGTTTCTTTCTGAACTTTTCAATGTTTTTTTTTTCTTTCTTGAAAAGGATTGTTTACGGAAATCGAGGTTTGTGTGTGTGCGTTTTTTTTTTTTTTATTTATCTTGGGGGAAGAAAAAAATGATATCAGTCAGAATAAGTTCGGAAATCAGAATTTTGATTTCTCACAATCAGAATTCTGAATTTAGAATAGGAGGAAGAGCTTTGAAAAATTCTGGTTAAGGTTGTTAAAAAAAATAGCACGTTCAACTTTATCTGAAAATGAATAGGATGCGAAAAAAGGGAAATTTAATCACTTTTTATTCTTCAGATACAATTTTAAACATTTAATAACTTAAATGGGGCCTGAATGACCGAGTGATTAGAGCTCTGGTGCTCGATGTTACAGGTTTCGGGTTCAATATCGGCGGTGACATGGATGCTTGTAGTGGTTCGGAATCCACTTTAAACTGTAGGTCCCGATCTAATACGATCCCTAGAGAGTAGTGTTGAGGATTTAGTCAAGCTTCAGCCGTCGTAGTTCCTCGCTAAAAGTGAAGTTGCAATGTACCCTTAGCCATGGACCAGTTGCCTGCGACGGGGTCTTCTGACCTGGTGTAGGCTTTCTTGCACCAGGGATTAATAACAACAAAAACAATTAAAACTTAGGGCCTGATGGCCGAGTGACTAGCGCTCTGGCACTCCTTACAACATGTTTCGTGGTCCAGTGCTTGCCGTGGCATGGAAGTTTGTAATAATTAAGAATCCACTTTAAACAAAAAGGTCTAGTTCAATATGACTGTTGGGCTTAGAGCTGATAACCCCAGTCAGTAAAAGGAGAAACATCTCCTATCTAGAAATCTCCCAGTAGGCAGATGGCCTTGGCCTACCATGAGACTGTTGTGCAAATACAGAAGAAACAATATTAAAACTTTGTTTATGAAATAAATTAATGATTTTCTTGCATAATTTTTTTATCTGACACAGTCCACCACAAATATAATATTATCCACAAAAGGGTTTAAAAAATCATTAATTTTCTCTTACAAAAAATTCATTATATTAGAATTTTAAAACTATACATTTTCTTTCACCAAGTAGTCTATTCCAATTTAGTTGTAAAAAATACTTTTTAATTCAAAAGAACTTTAAGCAACCTGACTTTTTCCTACTGCATCAGGGAAAAGATGTATCAAAATGTGTTATTATAATAATTTTAGTGGAATTAAATTTGCAAGTGGCAATGCCTAGGGAGACCCCACTCTTTTCATTCCAATAGGGCCCGCGTAAACATTGAGTTTACGTGACGTGTTTACAAACGTCACGAAAAGGAACTTTAAAACGGTAGAAAGGGAAAAAAGGGGAAAACTCCTGTCTTCTATTTGAATACGTAAATCGAGGAGAAGGCTTATAACAGCTGGTAAAAGATAAGAAATCTCATTTAAGGAACCCGGAAGTGAAAAGTTTTAAGATGACAGTTTACTGCCTCACCAAGAGCAGCTGGTTTCTTTTTGGACTTTTTCGTCCTGGTCTTTTCTTTCTCGAAAGGATTGTTTACGGAGATCGAGGTTTGTGTGTGTGTTTATTTATCTTGGGAAAGTAAAATGATATCAGTTAGAATAAATTTATGTGAAAGAAATCAAAAGTCTGAATTTAGAATATGAAGAAGTGCTTAGAAAAATTTTGCTTATTGTTGTTAAAAAATTTATCTGAAATGAATGGAATATGAAAAAAAAAAATTTATTCATCAGACGCAATTTTTTTTTATTAATTTGTAATGGTTTATAGCTTAAATATATTAATATGTTTAAAAATCAGAGCGAAAGCGATCTATTTTAAATTTATTGAGTTTTGATATAGAATACGTTCTACACAAATAAAAAGTTTAAGAACGTGTAATAAAAAGTTAAAAGGAAAATTAGTTGAACAATTTGGCGGAATTATCGAGATACCTTGGCGAAAATCGGCTGTAAGCTATCGTCTTTGGATGGAAGAAGATAAATTCGTATGGAGAAATACGTTAGATGTAATTCAAATTACAAAAATAAAATTTTACATGGATCTAAATAATGTTTAAATAAAACAGAATTTTTAAGAAAAAAATGTTAGTTGGAAAGATTTTTATTACTACATAACGAGGAGATACATCATGCAATTATTTTTTGAAACGTTTCTGATTATTTCTTGGAAAATTAACCTTACAGCTCTTTAAAAGCACAGAGTTTTCCAATGCCTTTCTTAAAACGACCTCTTCTGACTTCATTTGATTCAATCTGCGTTGCAAATTCAGGCAGTTCCTGTGCGTTCCCCAACAAATCCTTTACATTCTTGTAAGTGAAAGGCAATACTTTCACCGTTGGATGGTGCTACAGCATCATCCAATACTTCATTCGTTATTTCACGATTAAATCTTTGACTTCTCTTTCTCACAATGCGTGAAAATCCTTCGTTGCGAATTGATTTTGAGATTTGTATGCGATTTCTTTTGCCTCACTTTTAGTCGATTGAGATCCTTCCAAATTGTTGACAATTCCTGGCGATGCTGTGCAGCGGAATACATATGAATGGAATTCTAGAGTTGTTAGAAATTAAATTGAAGCTGTTAAAAAAAACACTTAACTGGTGGACTGAAAAGTTAATGGACTGACACATAGATGGCGCTACTAGTATTAAATCAATATAATTTTTAGTTAGTCCTAATCTTCAAAAGACACATGTATAAATTTGACAGCTGTTGCTCTATTAATATGTGAGTTATAGCATTTTTGTGTTCATCACGTGCAGTCCACTCGGCTGACTGGCGATTGGACTCCGGTGTGAAATGATGGAGCCACGTTTCCTCCATGGTCACATATCGGCGCAAAAATTCGGGTTTATTATGATTGAACAGCTCCAAACACTGCTTAGAATCATCAATTTGTTGTTGTTTTGGGTCGATTGTGAGCTCCGCGCGGCACCCACTTTGAACAGAGCTTTCGCATATCCAAATATTCATTCACGATATGTCCAACACGTTCCTTTGATATCTTTAGGGACTCAGCTATCTCAATCAACTTCACTTTATGGTTATCAGAAATTATTGTGTGGACCTTTTGGATGTTTTCGTCCGTAACAGCCTCTTTGGGACGTCCATTACGCGCATTGTCCTCGGTGCAAAGTCCGAATAATGTTTATCAAGCCAAGCCTTGGCTTCAATAGTATTTTTTTTTTTGCCAAAAAGCAATAATTTATTAACACACAAAATTCCTTATTATCCATTTTTCAAACTAACAAAAGTTGCTTCACTAAAAATGCTATAATTCACATACTAATAGTGCAACAGTTGTCAAATTTATACACGTGTCTTTTGAAGGTTGGGGCTAACTAAAAATCATATGGAGTTAATACTAGTAGAGCCATTTATGTGTCAGCCTATGAACATTTCAGCCCACCTATTATGAATGGGATTCTAGTGTTGTTAGAAATTAAATTGAAGCTATTAAAAAACGCTTATATAGAAATCCACCTTCAGTAAATCGGCTTTTGACGTGCATTTAAAAAGTAGTTTTAAATTCTGCTAGTTATGTTACGTGAAATGTACTTGAAAATACCCTTGCTGGATAAAAAAGACAGGTGGTTATTTCTCCAGTAAAAAGCAAAGATTAGTGAAAATAGTTTTAAGGTTTGCTTGAGTTTTCTTTTATTCTTCACCCTAGATGACTCATGTCTTTGAACTCTATAAAACTGAAAAAAACTCTAAAACTTTTTCCCATCCCACTTGGTGATGGTACTTTTTTTTTTTTCTTATCCCACTTAGTAGATAGCAAACATCTAAAACAAATCGAAAAGCTTGTGTGTGGTTTCATTGAAGGACGAAAAGAGATGGCGTCATGTCTAATGATACATCATGAAATTAGTGATTGTCTGTTCGACCTTCACAGGCCGAAACAATTGCAGATATGATATGGAATTCGTCATAGGTTTCTGCATCGTGATTGGGGATAGACCATGGGCTGAGGAAGTGTCCACTCCACTGGAAGCGAGGAAAGCTGACACCCTCCTTCTTGATAGATTTTCTTAAAGGGAGATTTTGAGAGAAAGTTAGTGAAGAGAGGGAGTTCCGCGGCGAGTCGCGTTAAAAATTGAGTTTAAAAATTTATTTTTTAGAGGGAAATCTAAAAATATTTTCTTATAAAAAATATTTCAATTTCTCGTCCAGATTTTTTTATGATTAGCTGATGCATAAGATCTATAATGTACAATGTTAAAATAGTTTTCAAATATTTGGTCAGTAATGCTTAGAAGTAGACTAAGGAGAAACACACATTTTGATTTCACATTAAATATTAGAATATTCCAACGAACTTAAAAAAATCATTGTGAAAGAATTTTATACATTTGTCTAAAAAAAATAAACTAGATATAACCAATATTAAAAAAATAGTTTATTGAATACTATCTCGGAGCCAAGTGGTGAATTTTATGCTTGGTTGGGCGGAAATTAATGTTACTCTTGAAAAAAAAAAATAAATACGCAAAAAAGTGTTTGTGTGAGATTTAAGATTTTTATGAATGAATTGTTCTTTATTATCGCCACGATTTATTTAAAGCAAGAAAAGGCTCCGTTTATATTCTTTATCATATTTTTCTTACGAGGACAGGTTCAAGTTAAAACAAAGTTTCTTTAAAATAAAATTAAAAAAAAAAATCTCCTTTTCTTCTTTTGTTTTTCTACAATCAGAGCGGGGGGAAAGACGACGCGGTGAAAACGACTCGCGCGGTTGGGTTGGGTTTTATTGTGTATTCTTCGAACAAAACACGACTTACTGTTGGATAACTCATTGTTTGTTACCTTTTTTTTAATTATTCACGAGAAGAGATAAAAAGCAGAAAATAGTTAATATTTAGTTACTTTGAACCTTTGTTTCTGCTTTGTGAGAGCTGTACTACTGTGTCCAAAATGTAAGACCAATTATCAATTTAAAATTTCCGGGGTTTATGGAATTTCAATTTTTTTTTCTTTTTTTAGGTTGCGGTCACTGTCCTCGTCAAATGTGAGAAATTTGACGTCATAATATTCATTAGTGTTTGAGTTACGCTCGGCTTTATGAGACGCTAGAAGTGATTGAGCAAACGTTTGAGTAAAGAACTAGCGTTAAATTTTGTTTGCGGAAACGTATAGAATGATGCAGAAGGCATTCGGTGAGCATTTCAATGTCATAAAGAAATGTTTAGAAGTGGTATAAACAGTTCAAAGTAGGCAGAGAACGCGTTGAAGACGAAGAGTCCTCTGGTCGACCATCAACCTCAACCGACGAAGCTCACGTCCAAGAAATTAAAGATCTGATGCTTGCAAACCATCGATTTACAATTAGAAAACCAACCTCAGCTCACGAGTCGTTTTCACAGCGTCATCTTTTTCTGTTCTGAAAGAAAGAAAAACAAAAGATAAAAGAAGATGTTTGGGCCTCAAGCGAGTAAAATTTCGATTGATACCGAAAACCCTGAATGCGTCAACTTACACTGCATTGATTCTTCGCAACTTTTCCGCCAAAAATGAAACCCATATCGTTCCACAACCACCGTATTCACACCATGCTACTTCTGGCTATTCCTTAAACTCAAAAGACCACTCCTGGGACACATTTTTGAGTCGATTTAAAAATTCAACGTGATTCGCTGCGCTCTTTGAAGACCCTCCCTGCCGATGACTTTTTAGCATGCATTGAGGATTGGAAAAAAAAAAGGCCATGAAATAAATTTGGAAGAATAATTAAAGAGTTTTTTTAAAATAATTGTTCTTACTTCTTGAGCACAGTAGTACAGTAGAACCTCTATAAGTCGAATTTTAACGAAGACGCCAAATAATTCAAATTATAGAGTTTTCGACTTATGGAGGATTTCGATTTAGGCGGATTTTGTAGGGAAATATTCGTCTTGTAGAGGTCTAGATTCTTTCTAACTTGTTTTGAGTTAGAGAGGTAAAATTAATTTAAAATTCAAGTTACAGAGGTAATAAACATACTTATTTGCAACTTAAAAGTTATATTATGTACTTCAATAAAAAATCAAAATAATTCGAAACAACCTTAAAATTAAAAATATTATGTATAAAAAAAGTCAGATATTATTATTTATTTTTTTTTTGCTTTAAACAATTCGATCGTTCTCTATCTATAGCATTATCTAAGCTATAAAGAGCAGAAAATTATTTTCCTTCCGACTTGCTATTTCATAGAATTGATTATTCTATTTACTATAAATTCATACATTGTTTCCTAAGAAATAATGACGTGCATTGTCGGTAAATCCTTAAAGTCCGTAATTTATTTGTCTTCGAGCTATAGAGATAATTAGTTTCAAACGGCCGAGTTGTAAAGGTTGTAAAAAAGATTGTAAAACCACACATTGCTAATGTTGGAGATACAGAGGTCAATTTTTTTTTCGAGTTACGAAGGGACAATATATAGCAAAATGGCTTGTGGGGATTGACTAATTATTTGCACTTACAGAGGGTTGAAATTTCGAGTCATGGAGGTTTTGGGGGCTTGAAGGGAAGGGAACAAAAAAAATATTTCGAGTTGGGGAGGTATTCGACTTATCGAGGTTCGACTTAAAGAGATTCTACTGTATATATAATTTTCAGGTAAATAGCTGTGTTTTATATTTATATCATGATTATGGCCTAACGATGATATCAATCATTGGTCTTGTAAAGCTTTCGATACAGAATACACAAAACTTTAAGCCTAACCAATAAGAACTTAAAATCGTTAAAACTGTATGGTATTCTGATGAATAGACTATGATGGCTGGGACCACAACGTTTCATCTTTTCGGAAAAAAATAAGAAATATCGGTCTTTTAAAAGAGAGCATTATTTTTTGTTTTCCTTTTTAAAATTGAGGTATAAAAGGCTTATTACAAATCTCGAGTAATCTTTCTGCAAAATTGGGTGTGTCATATCTTAACGAAATTCGATATTTTTGGGGTGTATTTTACCAGAACACAAAGAACATAAAACGCGATTGTCGTAAACCCTTTTGAGAAACATTTTGTTGTTTCTTTATCGGTGAAAATTCAAAAATTCAAAAAAAAAAAGAAGTATTCGAATGAGAAATATTTTGGAGCTTAAAATATTCAACTGGCTGTTTTGCTTCGAGATAACAAAACAGGAAAAACAATTTGGGGCAGGAAGGTAAATCCCATCGCAGGTGGTGTTCTTGACTCGATTCTTTTTGCCCTTTCGATCCTTTTGGCTCGTTTTTTTTTCCTTTTTTTTTTTTCTAGCAAATCTGTAGAATCCTATTTTATCTGACTCTCGGAAACTAAAAATTGAAAGGCAATTGTTGTTTCGACTGGTTTTTAAGACTACATGTATTGGAATTCTGAAACAATAAAAATTCATTGTGAAACGTGCGTTATTCTACATATAGTAATTTATTCAATCAAATTCACTGTGGCATTTTTAACGAGAAAAGATATATTATTTCTGTTCTCAGCACAAAGGAATGTATATTCTTTAACATTTGGATAATAACAATCCATCACTCAATTCTAACAGCGTATATGCAAGATCATGGATATTTATATTACATGCAATTAGTGTTTTGTTCTAATGAGAACAACCTGTCACTCAAATCTGACAGCCGATAATCAGTGTCATGGATAATGAGACCTCATGAAATTAATGATTGTCTGTTCGACCTTGATAGGTCGAAACAATTACAAATGCAAAATGGATTACGTCATGAGTTGCTGCATCGTAATTGGTGATAGAGCATGGACTCAGGAAGTGTCTACTCCAATGATATATGAGGGTAGCTGATTCCCCCTCCCCCTTCTTGATGGATTATCGTAAAGGGCAGTTTTGGAGAAGGAAAGTGAGAGTTCTGCGACGAGTTGCGTTAAAAATCGAGTTGAAGAATTTATTTGGTGGAAGGAAATCTAAAAATTGCTGCTTATCAAAACTATTTCAAGGTCATGTCCTGATCATACTGATTGGTCGAGGCATAAGGGCAAAAATGTGTAATGTTCAAAATTTTGAAAACATTTGATCAGAAATGATTAGAGATATGCGACTTGAAGAAAAGGCTCTCATTTTTATTTCAGTATAAATAATACAATAAACTTAAAAAAGAAGTGTTGCAAAAGAACTTTATAAAGTTGTGTAAAAAATGTAACTAGATATAATCAATATTAAAAAAATAGTTTATTGAAAACTATCTCGGAGCCAAGTGGCGAATTTTATGCTTGGTGGGGCGGAAATTAATGTTATTCTTGGAAAAATACCTACGCATAAAAAGGTTTTTGTGAGACATTTAAGATTTTTATAAATGAATTGTTCTTTATTATCTCCACGATTTATTTAAAGCAAGAAAAGGCTTAGTTTATGACCTCAGTTTATCACACTTTTTAGGAGGACTGGTTCGAGTTAAAACAAAGTTTCTTTAAAATAAAATAAAAATAAAAAATAAAAGTTTCTATCTTCCTTTGTTTTTCTGCAATCAGAGACGCGGTTAAAAACGACTTGTGCTGTTCGGGTTGATTTACATCGGGTGTTCTTTAAACACGTGACTTACTATTAAAAAACTAAGAGAGGTGGAAGTTTGTTAGTTTTTTTTTTTTAATTATTCACGAGAAGAGATAAAAAGTAGAAAAATAAAACCCCTATTAACTTCTAAGGTAAATTGTTTTGCCTTTTTTGATCCCTTACTAACAGTTGTGTATTTAAATACATAGTTAAATTCTTTTTATAGCATATTTTTTTAAAAAGTTTTTAATTAAATATTGAATTAAATTGTATTTGATGGGATACACTGTGTCCAAAGAGTAACACCAATTTTCAATTTAATATATCCGGGCTTACGGAATTTAAATTTTTGTCTTTTTTTGGGTTGCTGATACTGTCCTTGAGATCTATGTGAAATTTGACGTCAAAATATTCATTAGTGCTAGAGTTACGCTTGGCTTTGTGAGACGCCAAAACTGAATCCGGCGATTTTCGAAATGTCTAAATTAATTGAACAAAGAACATGCATTAAATTTTCTTTGCAGAAACGTATAGAAGGTTACAGAAGGCATTTTGGGAGCATTTCTTTACTGCAGAAAATGTTTAGAAGTGGTATAAACAGTTCAAAGAAAGCAGAGAACGCGTTGAAGACGAAGAGAGCTCTGGCCGACCATCAACCTTAACCGACAAAGCTCACGTCCAAAAGTAAAGATTTTGTGCTTGCAGATCATCTATTTACTATTAGAGACCTTGCCGAGTATGCTGGAATTTCAAAATGATCGGTAAATTCCACTTTAGGGCTCAAACGCGTCAACTCTCGATTGGTACCGAAAACGCTGAATGCGCCAGCTCACACTGTATTGAACCGTCGTGACTTTTTCGCCAAAAAGGAAACCCATATCTTTCCACAATCCCCGTATTCACACGGTGCGATTCTGGTTCTTGTCTAAACTTAAAAGACCACATCGGGGACACCGTTTGGTGCCTATTGAAGAGATTCAACGTGAATCGCCGTGGACTTTTGAACGCCATCCCTGCCGATGACTCTTTGCCATTCATTGGGGGATCGGAAAAAAGGTTGGCATAAGTTCATTGTCTCCGGAGTAAATTAGAAGAAATTTAGAAGAATAAATAAAGAGTTTTAAAAAATAATTACACTTTACTTTTTGGACACAGTACTATATATATATATAAATTTCAGTTAAATAGCTGTGTTTTATATTTACTGTATCATGATTAAGGCCTAACGAAGATATGAATCATTGTTCTTGTAAACTTTTCGATACAAAATACACAAAACTTTAAGCCTAACCAATAAGAACTTAAAACCAATAAAAGCCGTATGAAGTTCTGCAGAATAGACTATGATGGATGTGACCACAACGTTTCATGTTTTTGGAAGAAATAAGAAATGTCGGTCTTTTAAAAGGTAGAATTCTTTTGTTTTCCTTTTTAAAATTGAGGTATAAAAGGCTTATTACAGATCTCGAGTAATCTTTCTGCAAAATTTAGTGTGTCAGATCTGGACGAAATTAGATATTTTTGGCGTGTATTTTACCAAAAACACAGAGAACATAAAACGCGATTGCTGTAAACGCTTTTGATAATATATGTAGAATAACGTATGTGGAACTATATGTAGAATAACGCACGTTTCACAATGAATTTTTTATTGTTTCAGAATTTCAAAACATGCAGTCTTAAAAACCAGACGAAACAACAATTGCCTTTCAATTTTTAGTTTCTGAGAGTCAGATAAAATAGGATTCTACAGATTTTCTAGAAAAAAAAAAAAGGAAAAATACTAGCCAAAGGATCGAAAGGGCAAAGAATTGAGTCGTAAGAACACCACCCTCCAATACAAGGGACCTACACCCTCCTGCCCTGAAATTGTTTTTCCCGTTTTGTTATCTCGAAGCAAAAAAGCCCATTGAATATTTTAAGTTTCTAAAACTTCTCATTCGAATACTTCTTTTTTCTTTCTTTTGAATTTTTCACCGATAAAGAAACAACAAAATGTTTATCAAAAGGGTTTACAGCAATCGTGCTGAGAAGCATCCGAATGAGAAGTTTTTGGAGCTTAAAATATTCAACAGGCTTTTTTCGTCTCGAGATAACAAAACGGGAAAAACAATTTGGGGCAGGAGGGTAAATCTCATCGCAAGTGGAGTTCTTATGAATCAATTCTTTGCCCTTTCGATCCTTTTGGCTGGTTTTTCTTTTTTTTTTTTTTTTTTCTGGAAAATCTGTGGAACACTATTTTGTTTGTCTCGTGGAAACTAAAAGACGAAAGGCAATTACTGCCTGGTTTAGTTTTAACACAACGTGTATTGGAATTCTAGAATAATAAAAAAAATCATTGGGAAATGTGAGTTATTCTACATATTGTAATTATTTCAATCAAAGACACTGCAGTAGAGATTTGGCGTTTCTGTTCTCAGGAGAAAAGAATGTATATTCTTAAACAAGTGCATAATAACAACCTATCACTCAAATTTGACTTCATATAAGCAGTGTTGTGGATAATTACATGCAATTAGTGTTTTGTACTAATGAGAATATCCAGTAACTCAAATCTGACAGCAGATAACCAGTGTCATGGATAATGAGACCTCATGAAATTAATGATTGTCTGTTCAACCCTCACTTTTTCGAAACAATTACAGATGTGATATGGAAAACGACATGAGTTGCTGCATCAAAATTGATGATAGACCATGAACTCTGAAGTGTCTACTCCAAGGAGATGTGAGGTCAGCTGATTCCCCCGCCCCCTTTCTTGGTGATTTTTCTTAAAGGGAGGGTTTTGGAGAAGGAGAGAGTGTGTTCTGCGACAAGTCGCGTAAAAATTGAGTTTAAAAATTTATTTACTCTTAACAATAGAAATTCAAATATGACCTAGAATAATAAATTTCTTTTATTTACTGCCTGTTGTATTTTTCCACAAAAGTAGTATATTTCATTTCCGTACCGAGGGAAAAGGAATGTATATTATTTATCAAGTACATTATTACAACTTAGTAATCAAATCTGACAGCAGATAGGCAGTGTCGTGGATAATGAGACCTCATAAAATGAGCGATTGTGTGTGCGAACTTCACAGGCCAAACAATCGCAGATGGAACATGGAATACGTCATGAGTTGCTGCATCGTGATAAGTGATAGACCATGGGCTGAGGGAAGTGTCGACTAAAATGAGAAGCGAGGGAAACTTCCTCTCTTAATGGATTTTTTTAAAGGGAGGTTTTCGGAGAAGGAATCAGAGCGTTCTGCGACGAGTCGAGTTGTAAATCGAGTTTAAGTATTTATTTGGAGTAGAGAAATCTAAAAATTGCTGGTCATGAAAAAATATTTCAAGGTCACGTCTTAATTATTCTGATTAACCTAGGCATAAGAACAAAAACGTGTAATGTTCAAAATTTTACAAATATTTGATCAGAATTGCTTAGAGGTATTTGAATGGGGAAAAAAAAAACTAACATTTTGATTTCAGAATAAATAAAACAATAAACTTAAAAAAACAGTTGTTGTAAAAGAAATTTATAAATCTGTGTAAAAAAAAATGAAACAAGATATAATCAATATTAAAAAAAAATAGTTTACTGAAAACTATCTAAGAGGTAAGTGGCGAATTTTATGCTTGGTGGGGCGGAAATTAATGTTATTCTTGAAAAGAAAAATACCTACGCATAAAAGGTTTTGTGAGAGATTTAATATTTTTATAAATGAATTGTTCTTTATTATCGCCACGATTTATTTAAAGCAAGAAAGGGCTCAGTTTATGTCCTTTATCACACTTTTTCTTACGAGGACTGGTTCGAGTTAAAACAAAAGTTTTTTTTTAAAATAAAAATAAAAACAAAAATAAAAAAGGCTTTTTTTCTTCCTTTGTTTTTCTACAATCAGAGCAGAGAAAGATGACGTGGTGAAAACGGCTCGTGCGGTGGGGGTTGGTTTTTATCGGGTGTTCTTTAAACAAAACATGACTTGCTGTTGAATAACTAAGAGGTGGGAGTTTTTTGCTTTTTTTTTTTAAACTTATTTACGAGAAAAGATAAAAAGTAGAAAAAAACGATTAACATCCAAGGTAAGTTGTTTTGTCTTTTTTTTTGTTCCTTACTAAGAGTTGTATATTTAAATAAATAGTATATTTTTTTTTGCCTTATTTTTTTTTTTTTAATTTTTATTTAAAAGTTGAGTTTAATTGTATTTTTTGGGGACATTTGCATTTTTAACAAGTCATAATAATAATCTATTGCTCAAATCTGTTAGCAGACAAGAAGTGTCGTGGATATTTATACTACATGAATTTAGTGTCTTGTTCTTATGAGAACGACCTGTCACTCAAATCTGACAGCAGATAATCAGTGTCTCGGATAATGATACATCATAAAATTAACGATTGTCTGTTACACCTTCACAGCCTTAATGACACAGATGGTGGCAACGTATGTAGTTAGCTTGCGGTGTTTAAGTTCGCTGAAAATTTGCCAACCCCCGCAGTCCTTTAGACTGTCGAATTGTTAATGTGGTTTAGATACTAGCTGTGATGTTCTTAGGAGTATTTCCTATGCAACTATTAACGAGCTATACCCCGAATCGGAGTAGTTGAGAATCTATACCGATGGCTCCCGGATGGAACAGCGAATCAATGCCGGGGCAGGAGTTTTCTGCGACCTGTTTTCTGTCTATGGCCCAGTCGGCTGCTTTTTGCATCTGCTTACGAAGGGGAAGTCGAATCTTTATGTATTGCCCTAACTCAATTGCAGTGCCGAATAGAAAAATTTACTAGAGCAGTCATCCTATCTGACTCTAAGGCAGCATTTTTGGCATTAATTTCCTCCCTAGAACCTCAGTCTACTTCCATAGAAAAGTGCGTCTCTTGTCAAGAAGACCTTGACTCAAAATGCAAGGATATCGTTTTGCAGTGGATCCCAGGCCATAGTGGGATCTTGGGTAATGAGAAGGCGGATTCTCTTGCCAAAAAAAGGAACAACCATCACCCAAACCTTTTGTAAAGACATCTCTTTTCACTCGATGAAACTGATGATCCGAGACTTTTTTTCGGAACACTCAATCTGATAATCTACTTGAAGGCAACTCATCTAAAACCTGGTTTAACTTTTATTTTAACCATCCCTGATCAGCCCAGGTTTAAAGTTTCAGACTCCTGACGGGGCATGATTGTATGACCAATCATCTTTTTCGAATGAAAATATTTGCAATCCCAAAATGCATGCTCTGCAGTCTTGGAGAGGACATGGATTCATCTCACCTTCCTGTCTGCCCTGCACTTGTTTCCTCTACTGTGTAGGGTCGTTACTGGGAGACTAGGCCCTTATGTGCTAAACATGTCACTATGTGATTTCCTTCGTTATGTTCCTTGTGTTATTTTTCTTTATTACTTTTTGTAGCCTGCCATTGGAAACAAAAAAAAAAAAGTTTAAGTTCGTGTTGTTCAGCAGCATCCGTTGCTGTCATTACTTCATTATTTTCAAAAGATAGGACAAGCGATAGCGATTGTCATATCATGTGTAAAGAGCCTCGCATCTACCCTTAATGTGCCTCGTAAGAGGTTTTCAGTTTTCTCCTCATATGACACTCAAATAAAAGACAGCAATCCTTCAAAATTCTTCTGGAAGGCAATGTATCTCCTCATCATTAGGCTACTCATGGTATACATAGATGGAACACAGGGCCCCTCAATGGTTAAAAATGTCTCACAAATATTACAATATATTTCGGAATGTAAGCCGATTCAAGCCCGTTTTTTATCGAGGGTGAATTTTTTCTACAAGAAATTAAATCAAATTGAAAATCAGTATTGAAGCCGAAATAGAAAACAATTATGGGAAAATTAAATATATCAACAGTTACTTTATTATGGGACACAAGGAATAACATGTAGATAAAGTTAAAACGTTAAATATATAGTGATTGTTATTAAAATGATTGAATTGTTTAATTGTAATATTTATACTTAAATATAGGTATTTATTCGTAACATTCATTTGCTTGATACCGAATGGTAAATAATGTTTAACTTGATTAATGGATATTTGAATTAACCGTTTCAAGCATTAGGCCTCGTTTATTACTGAATATTATTAATATTTCTATTTGTAACTAATATTAATTTGTGTAATCTGGATAACTATATGTATATAAAGTTTTATATCAGTCTTATTTGTGTTCTTTATTTTATGACTGTGTAGTAATCTCTTATCTCATAGGATTCTGGAGAAAAGGCTTATATCTGTCAGGTTAATATTGTAGTGTTTATTGAATGTGGGATTATATTAGTTATTACGGAACACACGGCTCAAATAAGATTTTTATATTAGTTTTGATGGGCTAGTGTAGTGGGATATTTCGGGATTAGCTATTAAGGATCAAGTTAGCAAGTGTTATATTTGTTAAACAAGTTTTCTGGGTTGATATTAATTTATATGTATTATGGAGATTTGTTAATTATTGTAGTAGACAATTCAGTGAATAATAATATTTAATCAACACGCAGCACATTATCTAACTTATATAGCTATAATATTTATTTTTAATTGCTTAAATTTATTTTATGAAAATATTGCAAATGTTACGTAAGTGAGGAGAAAAAATTAAAAAAATTATGACAGAAAACATTTAAGAGACGAATACAAAAGCATTTCTTCTTCGTTTTTTCGACAGCCCTTTGCGGACCAACACCGTCTGTCTACTGACAGATTTCGAAACATGTCATGTTTTGAGATGTTTTCTTTTTAGGGGGTAGTGTTGTCAGTTTAACTTCCATCGCTCTACAGTCATACTAGACATGAACCTTCAGTTTTAAAATTGATTCCGAACATCTACAATCATCCATGGCACAGCCAGGAAACGTACCCGAAACCTGTGCCTCAAAGCACTACTAGTCAACAAAAGCATTTACATGAGATTAATAATGAACCTCAACCAATCCTATTTTACGATTGGTGGCTGCCTGATGGCCAATTGTCAATGCTTTGACATTGGTACTACAGTCTTCAGGTTCGAATCCAGATGATAGCATGGGTATTTGATAGTGGTTTAGAATCCACTTTAAACTGTAGGCACGATCTAATTAGCCCAAAGAGTCCAATGACAATAGGACAAAAACCAAACCAATCCCGTGTGATAGCCCACTGGCAGCTTGCTTAGCTATGGTGCAGAAGAGCCTAGGTTTCGCATTTGCTGGCGATGTTATTATTCTCTGATTTCTGATGCGAGGGGACTAGATGACGATTGGGACAATATGTGCGAAAGGCGTCTCTGGATTGCATGTAATCCTTTCACCGTATGTCGTTTCGTTGTTAGGGGATACGTAATGTGTTGCAGGAGATCCGCAGAGGATACCGTGGCATGGATGTTTGTATTGTATTTTAAGTTGTATCCAATGATCCTAGATTGAGATTAAACATAAGGAATTGACTAGTGAAATTTTATTAAAAGAAAACGCGTGTCACTATCTCTAAAGTTTTTTTGAAATATTACTATACTTTCAATGTCTTATTTATGTGTTTTAGGAATTTCTACCCTCACACAATAAAGTTTAAAAACAGAGGAAATCTTCAATGTATTTAAAAAGCGGCCTGATGGCCAACTCTTACCTGCTGTTACCACAGGCTTCAGGTCCAAATCCTAGCGGTGGCATGTATGTTTGTGAGTAGTTCGAATCCATGTTAAACTGTAGATCCCAGTCTAATTAGTCTAAAGTGTACACAAAAATGAACGTAGAGCGACAAACCGATCAGTGTATTTAAGTAAAATAAGAGAAAAAAGCCTTCAAATATTTTTTTTTTTTTGTTCTAATGCAGCTGGGAAACACTTAGATTTTTGGTCTTGGGAGGCCATAATGCAAGCGCTGCACAGACGTTACCACTTTGCATTACCCAGGGGCGCGTGTGTAACTTGAAAATACGGACGCGGAGTAACAATGCCCCCACAACGCTCTCTACGATCCTATTAGGACCGGGACCTACGGTTTAAATTGATTCCGAACCACTACAAACATCCATGGCACCGCCGAAACCAGGCCGAGCGCCAGAGCGCTAGCCACTTGGCCATTCAGGCCCTGCCTTTCAAATATATGACTAAACATTTCAGATATAGCTAGACAATTAAGGCTCAGGTTTCCTACAATGATAAGAATGAATGTATTTAAAGTATGTTTCATTTTTTATCTAACTTTTACTTCTGTCATATTTGATTTAAGTATTTTAACTATATTTCAGAAATGTATATATAGCGCGCCTTTAATTATTTAGGACTTCAAATGCACTCTGCTCCAAAAAAAGTTTGAAAAGGTTGTACAAAAGATTTGACCAGGACCTACTGTCTTTTCAACTTAGACCAATGCGTGCACCAAACCGCAGATGATATTAAAAAAACGCTTTATTAGTTGAAGCATAAGAAAATGAAGTTACACCTGATTACTATTTAAAAATAAACGTTATAATAACTAAAAAAATCACTTCGTGGAAAATGCAAAAAGGCATTATATTGGTTTCAAAGTGTAAATAATAATTTTAAAAATAATATTGCCGCAAAAACCTGTTTTTAAAGTAATTTAGAAAGAATGGAATTGAATCTATTCTGAAGAAATAATTTATCGACATTCATCTTTAAGCTGAGTGGCAAATTTTATGCTTGAAGAAGTGGAAATTAACGTCATTTTTAAAATTGTTTTTGATTAGCTGTATAGACTTTTATAAATCATTTGTCCTTTTATTACCATCATGATTCACTTTAAAGCTTGAAAAAGCCGAGTTTATGTTTTTTATCACACCTTTTCTTGCGAGGATTAGTCCTTTGCTAAAACAAAAGTTTCTTTATAAGGCACAAAAAGGGAAAAATAATATAGCTTCTACTTTATTTTCTGCATGCTGGGAAAAAGAAGACGCCTTATGAAAACGACTCGTGTGGTGTGGGGGTTGGTTTTCATCGGATGCTCTTAAAAACAAAAGCATGACTTACTGCTGAATAACAAGAGGTGGGAGTTGTTTATTACCTTTTTTATTTACTTATTCACGAGAAGAGATAAAAGAAGAAAATTTAATTTCCAGTACTTTACCTTTTTTCTCTCTTCTTCTTTTTTTTTCATTATTATTTTTATTGTTTATGAGAGCTGCAAATTTAAATGAATAATTCAGTTTTATTTAGGAAAGAATTATCCCGACTCGTGGCTCAGCGGCAACGTGCACCGTTGGCGAGCATGAGGGCTGATTTTCAATCCGATGGCGGCTTTGTTGTAGACATTGTTTCAAAAACCGAGAAGCCTCGATGGCGTTTGGAAAGTTCAGCATCTTGCCCCGTGAGTTGGACTGCCTGGTGGAGTTTTAGGGTTTCCTCCCATACGATACACATTGTGGGTAGTTCCCACTAAAAGACTTTCCGGAAGTTACAGCCCTCCTTCTTCAGCGACACACGGAGCCAAGCCAGACTTCTACCTACTGGTGTTCCATCACAACAGTTGCTGCTGTTCCCTCCTCCTCCATATCCATGAGTAATCTACTCATGGGGTGTCCATCCCGCTCTGCAGGAAACCGAGGGATTATAAGCAACAGAAAGCTATATATTTATTTTTTAATCGTTTAAATTAAATTTTAGCAAAGATTCAAAAACCTAAGTAAAAAATTAAAAAAAAAAAAATTACTGAAACATTTAAGAAATGAATACAAAAGCATTTATGTGAGAGTAATAATACATCCCAACCTATCTGATTTCCTCCATGGCGATCCAATTGCAGAATGAGCAGGTAGCATGCAAGAGAGCCTGGGTCTGAACTGCTGACTGCATTGTGGTAGTGGCGAGTGGACGTAATGGCGATTGTGGCAATATATGCGAAAGGTATCTGTGCGTCAGATGTCCTCCCTTTGCCGTATCGCTGTCAGTGCTGATACATAATGTGACACATGAGGCCTACAGATGATACACAAAAAAAAACCATTCTGATTGGTTGAGGCATAAAAAAACGTTGTTGCACATAATTGCTGCTTAGGCAATAAAATACTCAATAATTCAAAAGCACTTGGTGCAAATTGCCAAAAGGCATAATATTAGTTTCAGTATAAAAATAATAGTAACTCTTGCAAAAACCGTTTTAAAGTCATTTAAAAGAATTGAATAAATCTACTGCGAAGAAATAATTTATCGACATTCATCTCTAAGCTGAGTGGCAAATTTTATGCTTGATGAAGTGGAAATTTAAGTTATTCTTGAAAAATATTTTTGATTAGCTGTATAGATTTTTGAAATGATTTGTGCTTTATTACCATCATTATTCATTTAAAGCATGAAAAAAAGCCGAGTTTACGGAGGACCTTTTTGTTACGGGATTAGTCTTGGCTAAAACAAAGTTTCTTTAAAATATAAAAAAAAGGAGAAAAATAATATTTCTTTTTGTTTGTTTTGAGAAATGAAAAGAAGACGCTGAATCCAGAGATCTACATCCAGAACTTGAAAGAAGACGCTGTGAAAAACGACTCTTGCTGTAGGGTGCTCGTTTTTTATCGCGTGTTCTCTAAACAAAGCATGACTTACTGTGGAATAACTAAGAGAGGTGGGGTATTGTTTATTAGCTTTTTTTATTTAATTATTCACGAGAAGAAATAAAAAAGGAGAAAAATAGTTAATTTTTTTGATATTTTAGCTTTTTTTTTCTTTATGAGAAATGCATATTTAAATGAATAATTTCTTTTGTCAAATTTGTTTATCGTAAAGTGAATTAGCCGACTCGTGGTTCAGTGGCAAGGTGCGTCGCTGGTGAGTGTTAGAGCTGAGGTTTAATCCACCGGTCGCACTGTTGTAGACATTATTTAAAAAAGATGAGACTCGATGGCTTTTATGATGTTCAGCTTCATGAGTTGGACATTTTCCTGGTTTTCTTTCATACTATACTCAAATGCTAGGTGGTTCTCCTAAACAGTGCTTCCGGTAGACAATTCCCTCCTTCTTCAGCGATTCGGTGACAAGTCAGACTAGTGAGGCAACACAACAGCACTACCCCAATTCCCTCCTCCATGGCGGCTTGATGACCAATTGGCTAGCACTCTGGCCTTTGGCACCACAGATTTCAGGTTTGATTCCTGACGTTGGCATAGATGTTTGTAAGTAGTTCGTAAAGCACGTTAGGCTGTAGATCCCTATCTGTTTAGCCCTGTGACCGTAGAGCGACAAACCAAACCTCCATCCATGAGTAAATCGTCCATCCCGCTCTGCAGGACACTGACGATTAGTCACAAGAACAACAACTATATTTTTATTTTTATTTTTTAAAACTAACTTTTAGCTAATTTTAAATTAAATATTTTCTGGTAATTAAATATATTCAATAAATAACAAGAACTTGATGGATAATGCCAAAAAGCTATAAATTGGTTTCAGTAAAAATAATAAATTAAAAATTATAATTATTGCAAAAAAAAAAAAAAATCTTTTAAAAATTATTTAAAAATTAGATACAATCTATTCTGAAGAAATAATTTATGAAGCTCATCTCTAAGCTGAGTGGCAAATTTTACGCTTGATAAAGTGGAAATTTAAGTTATTCTTGAAAATAAATTTAGTTCTTTTTTGATGAGCTATATAGATTTTATAAATCATTTGTCCTTTATGATTCATTTAAAGCATGAAAAAAGCCGAGTTTATGTCCTTTATCACCCTTTTGTTACGAGGATTAGTCCTTGCTGAAACAAAGTTTCTTTATAATGCAATAAAAAGGGAAAAATAATATTTCTTCTTTTGTTTTTCTGCATTCAGAGCTGAAAAAGAGGACCCTTTGAAATACGACTTGTGTGGTTTAGGTAGGTTTTTATCGGATATTCTTAAGCAAAGCATGACTTATTGCTGAATAACTAGGGGTGGGGATTGTTTATTATCTTTTTTATTTACTTTATTCACGAGTAGAGATAAAAAGTAGAAAAAAATGATTAGTTATTTTGGCTTTTATTTTTTAAGATAGTTGCATATTTAAATGAATAATTATTTTTGCCATGTTATTTTTTATTTAGAAATAAATTAAAAATATTCCTTTTTTTTGCGATTTGTTCTCACTTGTTTCAATCTCATCGGCCAAGCTAACCATCACATTTGCGTGCAGGAGGCTTGATGGTGGCGTAGGTTGAAGTTACTGCAATCAAAACGAGAAGGCTCTATGGCTATATTGACAATGCGCCTCTATTCGATAATCATGTTCACTAATCAGGCTGCCACGACCAAATTATCATTTCTTATGTTTGCAATAATCCCTCTTAAGTTATCTTCCAAGGATTTAAACCCCTACAGACATACATTTAATGTACCTGAAGTCAAAATACCCATGGTGCGACTCCCGGAGAGGTAGACAACTCCTCTCATCAATCTAGATTGTTCACATTTTCTAGTAATTACATAAATGTGTATAAAAACAAACTTTAAAAAAATGTGCATTAGATATGTTCTGTTAGTTTATCATCAAAAAATGCTCTTTAAAAATCGAGAAGCGGTTTGTTCATGAGTATTACGTGTGTATTGTAACGTTTCGGACTATACTAGACCTATAACGGTTTCGAGAAGGCTGGGTAGGCCTAAAATTTCGACCATTTTCTGGATCATTTTAATTTTTATTTACGAGCACTCTCTCTCTCTCTGTATATATATATATATATATATATATATATACATACATACATATATATATATATACGTATATATATATATATACATATGAAGGACTTTGGGTTATTATACGAAGAAATGAAAATTAAAAATATAAATTTGATTACAAGTGCACAATTAAATCACATATATAGCCAACTCCAAGATCGGGGATTTTCAGAGTTCGCGAGTCTACGTCCAATCTCAATACACATAGCTGCGGCAGCCCTTCATTATCGTATGGCGTGATACACGAAACCACAAGACGTTCACTTTGGAAATAGGCAGAAACTCCGACATGGTCTGTCACCCCAGAGAAAAGGCGAAAAACAACATTCTTTGTGGAACTTCTAACCCTTCTCATTGAGTAGAAATTTTCTCAGCTCATGGTTTATTACCCATCACGATGCAACAACTCATGGCGTAATCTATATTCCATCTGTAATTGTTTCGACCTATACAGACAATCACTAATTTCATGACGTCTTATTAACCATGAGACGAAATATCTGCTGTCAGATTTGAGTGACAGGTTACTCTCATTAGAACAAAACACCAACTGGATGTAATACAACAAACCATTCTACTGCTTATCTGCAGTCAAATTTGAATGACAGGTTATTCTTATTAGTACAAAACACTAATTTAATGTAATAATATAAATATCCTCAACACTGCTTATCTGTTGTCAAATTTGAGTGATATGTTTTTATTATGTATTTGAAAAAAAAAATATATACATTCCTCTCCTGGGAAAGAAATGGCAAGAAAGAACAAGAGAAATCGTCTATAGATTAATGAGATTTTCATTTTTTGAAACGAAAATTACCCCTGCGAGTTACAAGGCGCTACGGATCATAAGTAGAAAATAACCGTATTTACATTTAATTCTTCTATAGAGGCAGATTTTGTTATAAAAATGCTACATTTATTTGGTTATATGAATCGAGCTGAATATCTTTTGTCTGTTTTTATAGACCAAAAACTGACACTCTTCGAAAGTGAAACGCTGGATATGCAGAAAGTTTGACATTTTCGTGAGGACGATATCATGATGCTGCTGAATTGTCTATATACGATTAGTTTCATCTAAAGCTGAGGAAGTCAAGCTATTCCCGTAAACTGTGTAGAGTAGGATTGACTTTGTTTGAATTGTTACCACCGGTTACAGAAACTTTACTTCGCAAGAATTAATTATTTTAGATATTTTTCTGTTAGGAACATTTTTATTTATTTATTATATTTTTTTTTTATTTAAAATTCTTCCCTTACAGAGCAGGAAGTTTTCAAAATAGATAGCCCCTTAACTTTAGAATTTTACAGCGGTTGATTAATATTATTTTCTCATAGTACCACGAGTGAATGCCAGGATATTTTTTGTATGTTTGTTTTGTATTAAATATATACCTATAGATATTTCATATTCATAAATTCTAAATTGACGAATTTGTAATAATTTTTGAGTTACTAGTATAATATGTAATTACACGATTCAAGTAATTTTAAATGTAAAAATCAATATTTATTAATCAAATTTAGTAATTAGCCAATTTTAATGTCATAATTTGAATAGAGATAAAATATTATATAAAACACTGAAGATCAGTAAACTGAAGTGATCAGTAATGGTATCAATAATTTCAAGTCGAATGGCAAATTGAAGGTCAACTAGTAAAATGCTTTGGTGATGGTGGTATGCCAATATGGCGTGCTAATTTTAAAGCTGTACTGTGGGGTGATAATTGTTGTCAGTGGTAATTTCAAGATCAGTGAACTAAAGTGATGAAGGTGGTAATCTTCAAAAACTAAAATCAAAATGGTAATTTCAGGATTAATATGTCTACGTTTAGAGGATATACTAATTAATTTTTCTATTTTAATTATATTAAAATGAATACTAATTTTTTTTTGATTTATTTGAAACGAAAATTGAGGTAACTAACCAATTTAATTACAAAGTAGGTTTATTTCATTAATTTTTGCAAATTAAAATTCAATGAAATTTATACATTTGCATGTTAAAAATGTATGAAACAAATTGATAATGATTTTTAATTGTATAATAATTTTTAATTCAAATGACGCAATATTAATATGATTAACATATCATTCTCGAATCCAATTTTTTAATACAACAATCAAAATTTAAACACTGAAAAACAAGAAAGGGAATAAATATATTTGCAACAATCAACGTTATTCAAAGTTGGGGAGAACTACAATGTAACGAATTGTTGAAACAATAGACATTGTTATAAATAACTATTGTTTGTTGTGAAATACTGCAAAAACGTCAGAATGTATAATTACATTCAAAGAGTGAACATCGTTAATTTTTATCTACATTTTTAAACCAATCTTAACAATATTATGAAAATAGTTTTTAAGGAAATAGATAAAGGAGGGAAATAAAAAAGACTGCCACCATCTGGATATGATTATTGTTCGGATTTTATTTGTGCTGACCATCCTCAAACCTGCTAAATCTTCCTCTTTCAATCTGATTCTCAAAACAGTATCTCGATTCCAGTCACCATCCAAGAAGCAATAGCTGGAAATGCCCTCATCATCTTCTTATTCTACTTCTACTAGACTATTCATCATTCTATTCATCAAATCTATTCATCTTCTGCTTGATCCTTGAATTCTGAAAATCTTGTGCAAACAATATTTCCATTTTGAAAAACAGCAATTAATAACCAAAGAAATTCTTAGCCTCGATTCTCCTGTAATAAATCGTTACCATAGCAAATTTATCCGTGGACATCCAAGTCACAACAGTTACAGAAATACAGAGTCCTGCAATACACAGTTTAATAACCTTGCCAATATTTGAACAATATTTCCATTCTGAAGAACAGAAAGCATGAAACAACCAACTAAATCATGCACATCGAATTCTTCATGAATTAATTAATGTTAACAGCAGTTTTATCCATGGTTATACAAATCGCCACAGTTAAAGAAATAAAGAATCCTACAATAGACTGTTTAATGACTTTGATAATATGTGAACAATATTTCCATTTCGCAGAACAGCAAACAATAGCCAAAAATGATTTCTCAACATCGAATTCTACAACAACAAATCAATATCAACAGCAGATTCTTCCATGAATATCCAAGTTACAACAGTTTCAAAAATATATAATAGAGAATTTAATAACCTTGGTAATATTTGAACAATATTCCATTTCGAAGAACAGCAAACATTAACCAAAAAGAAATTTGAAATTCAAATTCTTCAATTATAAATCAATATTAATAGCAGATTCATCTATGGACATTCAAGTCGTCATAGTTTCAGAAATAAAAGAATCCTACAATAGACAATTTAATAGCTTTGAAACACTGAAGAAGAGTTACAAAAAATTCCAACATTTTAGACAATAGTTCCAAATAAAAACAATAAATTTCCAAGATCCAATGTAATAATCCAAGAAAACGTTCAACAGTGCGATTCCCAATAACCCAATGGTCGTTAAACTACATTAATAACCAATCAAAGTATAATAGTTATTAAGTACAGAAATCCGCCAGAAGAGGATTTATTAACTTTACCAGCAAACAAAAAAAGTTAGTTAAATCAATAGTAAATAGCTTGTTCCTCAATACTTAAATAATTTCATAATTTCCTTACAATAGAAGCCAACAGTTGACATCAAGATTAAAAAAAAAAAATGGTTAGCAGTGGATAGCTATTATTTCATATTATTTATTTTAATTTCTTTTAGTATAATATTTCTTTTTATTTTTAAAAACATTTAAACCAAAATTTGTCCATTGTCTATTAGCGTTTTGTCCTGTTTGTGTTCCGTCTCCATAAAAATAATATTAAAATACAAAAATTGGTCCCTTGTCAGCGTTTTGTCCTTTTTGTGTTCCGTCTCCGACAAAAAAAAAAATATTAAAAACTAAAATTTGTCCCTTTGTCAGCGTTTTGTCCTTTTTGTGTTCCGTCTCCGACAAAAATATTAAAAACTAAAAATTTGTCTCTTGTCTGTTTTGTCCTTTTTGTGTTCCGTCTCCGTAAAAAAAATATTAAAATCCGAATTTTGTCCCTTGTCCATTAGCGTTTTGTCCTTTTTGTGCTACGTCACCGCCAAAAATTAAAAATCTAAAAAATTTGTCCCTTGTCTTTGCGTTTTGTCCTTTTTGTGGTATGTCTCTGTAAAAAAATATTGAAATTTAAAATTTGTCCTTTTGTCAACTTGTGTTTGTCTGAAATAAAAATCGAAGCTTATTTTTTTTCCCTCAATCATATACTTTTTGCAAATATTCCTTCATATTGTAAAATTCATCTTCATATTCTGAATATATATCATTCATATTGTAAAATTCATCTTCATATTGTAAATATTCATCTTCATATACTAAAAATTCTTCATATTGTAAATATTCATCTTCATAATGTAAATAATTTTTTTGTAAATAGTTGCTGTGTACATAGAATTTTTCTTCATTTAGTAAATTTTTAGTTTTCAGTTTTTTACGTTCATATAACGTATATATGTTTAGTTTTCAATTTTTGGTTTGTACGCTCATGCAACGTATATGTATTTAAATTTTCTTATATGTAATAAATACATATTTGATAAAGCGTGTTTGTTTTATTTATTTTAAGTAGAAATTACTCATTCATTACATCTATTACACACGCATATAATTCCATTTGTTAAGTTTGTTCAATATCTATTGAAATCAAAACGATTTAAATAATAAGATCTAAAAATATTTACATGCGCTTACTTATATTTCTATTGCCAAATTATAAGAGCTCTTATCCAAATATACATTTTATAATAAAAATATTTTAATACAGTATTTAAAAATACAGAAGCTGTTCAAACATTTTTGTAACGATTTTGAACACATATATATACAAAAACGATAATTTTTTTTTCTAACATGTTCAGTCTGTTAGCCAATTTGTTCATATTACATCACATCTAACCTTCAAACATAAACCGTTCAATAATTTTCAACCTACCTTGACATTCCAAATCCACCTAGAAAACTTGCTGTAGCCCCCTTTTCTTAATTTTTTAAAAGAAATGCTGAAACGTTGTTCCAAAATAAAAATTATTCAATACCAAACATCGCTAATAGAAAGATTTTGGTCAGCAAACAAGAAAATAAATCAACCTTTGTCGCATGTATTGGTTACATGAATGAAATGGATCGTTATTAAAATTAAAGGTGGTATAAATATAGAATTCTGTACTCTTTTTGCCAAATGCATCTCCAGTATGCCAAGTCGCCAAGTAAACATAATAATGAACGCTTTAGTAAGCGTTCGCAGCGATAAAACGATATTAAGCCAAAAACCCATCACTAGGATACAAATTCGCCAAGTAAACAAACAAAACGGCTGCCGAAGTTAGTGACTTTGTAAACTGAAATTGTCGCCAAAAATTGCTAACATGCCAACATTAGTAGCAAAATAGCTATTACGTGAAAAGTTATACCTTTAATTGCTTTTACGCTAAATTTTATAGTTTTAACGCTATCCTGTTTTAACTATTCTGCCAAAATTTTATTCTTTCAAATACTTTTATGCCAAAATGTATTGCTATTTCGCCAAATTTTTTCACTAATCTAATTTTTTAATTGCTTTTATGCCAAAAGGTAATGTTTTATCGCAACATTTTATCACCAAGAGAAATTTTATTCTTAAAATACTATTTCACCAAATATTATCGCTTTAACTTCACATTTTAACACTATTATGGCCAAAATTGACGGTAGCATACATGCTTGGCATACATTTTATACTGGTACGTCCCGGTCTAATTAGCCTAAAGTGTGCAAAAAAATGACAGCACTACTGTGACATAAAAGTAAGATCAATTATCAATTTAAAATTCTCGTGGTTAATGGAATTTCAATTTTTTTTTAGTTTTTAGGTTACTGTCACTGCCTTGACATCTGTATGAAAATATTCGAAATTGAAATTATTATTCGAAATTCAATTGACGTCAAAATGTTCATTAGTGTTTGAGTTACGCTTGACTTTGGGAGAAGCAAA
This sequence comes from Caerostris extrusa, assembly GCA_021605095.1. Lineage (NCBI taxonomy): Eukaryota > Metazoa > Arthropoda > Arachnida > Araneae > Araneidae > Caerostris > Caerostris extrusa. The sequence goes on from BPLR01017458.1 coordinate 129,318, forward strand.
ACCGATTCCGGCAATTTTTGAAATATCTGAAATAGTTGAGCAAAGAGTTTGCATGAAATTTTGTTTGCGGACACGTATAGAAAGTTGCAGAAGGCACTCGGTGAGCATTCCTATATCGGAAGGAAAGGTTTACAAGTGATATATACAGTTCAAACAAGGAAGAGAACGCGTTGAAGACGAAGAGCCCTCTGGTCGATCATCAACCTCAACCGACGAAGCGCACGTCCAAAAAATTACAATTCGTCGATTTACAATTAGAGACTTTGCTGATGATGTTAGAACTTCAAAAGGATCGGTCAATTAAATGTTGGGCCTCAAACGCGTCAAATCTCGATTGGTACTGAAAACACTGAATACGTCAGCTCACACTGTATTGATTCTTTGTAACTTTTTTGCCAAAAATGAAACCATATCGTTCCACAACCACCGTATTCACACCGTGTGACTTCTGGTTATTCCCTAAACTCAAAAACACTCCGGGGACACCATTTTGTGTCTATTGAAGAGATTCAATGTGAATCGCCGCGCTTTTTGAAGACCATCCCTGCCGATGACTTTTAGCATGCATTGAGGATTGGTAAAAAAAAGTTGGCATAAGTGCATTGTGTACGGAGGGAATTACTTGAAGCCGATGAAATAAATTTGGAAGATTTAAATAAAGTGTTTTTGAAAAAAATAATTGGTCTTACTTTTGAGCACAGTAGTATAAAATACTTAAAAACGTTATTTTACAAATACTGACAACATTGCGTTTATTTACAACAATAATTTGTGATTTCTATTCATTACAAACACAGCTTTCAAATGTACACTATGTGGTCTTTAATATAGAATTACCATAAATCTTTTTTTAAAAATATTACATATATTTCAGATTCAATTCAAAATATCCAAGCTGATATTCTTATACAATTTATTTATAACGTTAGATCAGAAACCTATTTTTAAGATTATTCCATTTATTCCCAATTTCTAAGGATAGCTCAGTTTCATTTATTAGATAGCATGGAGAATTATGCTAAATTCTTTTCACAGAATAGAAAATATTTGCAGTTTTAGATCAAATTCTGAAATTCTTCCTTTAAAATGTTTATGATCAAAAAAGAAAGAAAATAGATATACATATTTAAAAACTGACATTGTCTGAAATGATGTATTACAGCTAAAAATTGGATTTGGCGTACGTTTTATACATTATTAATAGGCATTTGAGTTTTATTCACAAAAATATGTTTTATAAGATGTGCTTTAAAATTTAAATCCCTGTTAGTTATATTCCTTATGCATGGAATATGTTCTATATCAAAAATATCTATATAGTTTTATAACTGTCTAAACTCAAAGAAAGGATAAATGATGATCTGTACAAATATTTTAAAAAATGTTTTTGATATAATTTATTTTTACAATCATGAAAATAGCATTATTTTAAAATCATTTATTATGTATAAGAAAACTGAATAAATAATTTTTATGTTATGCATAGTAATATTAATGTACTGCATAGTAATATTAATGTACTGCAAATAGTAATATTAATGTTTTTTATGTAATATTAATGTAATATTAATAATTAATGAAATATTAATGTTCAAAATTGAAATTTTATAAAGAAAAATAAGTAGATTGAAATTAGATAAAATTTCTCGTTATAGATGATTATTTTAAAAACGTGCTGCTAAAATTCATGGATTAAAAAATATTCATTAAAATCATTAATTAATTGACCTAAAAGCATCCTGTTGTAGTTTCTAAAATTTGAACCGTTTCAAAATCCAACAAATAAAAACTAAAAACCAAATATTTCCTGTTTTAAGATGGGGATAAAGATTATAGATCGAATAGCATTATTGAATGTTTCCGTTAGCACTGTTAAGTGTAACGGAAGTGTCTTTTTTTTTTCTGAAGTAACTGAATAGGCCGGAGTTTCCGCCCATTTCCAATGTGAACCCCTGGTGGTTTCGCGTATCAAGCCTTGCGAAAATTAAGGTCTGCAACAGGCCAGATAATTAGATTCGACTTAGACTCGAGAAATCTGAATATCACCGACCTTGGAGTGAACTGTTCTTGTGATTTAATTCCTGCACTTGTGGTCCAACTTTATTTTCTTTTCTTTGTATAATAACCCAGAGTAAATTATATATATATATATATATATATATATATATATATATATATATATATATATATATATATATATATATATATATATATAAAGCTTAATTTCATTTTTCTTAACTTTTCAACAAAGTAATCTGTTTTAAAAATTTATATATTAGTTGAACTAAATTTCGTGTGATTAATATATAAAAACACTTTACTGTGTTTAATAGATAAAAACACTAAGAAATTCATAAATATATATACTATTTGATCCATACTATGTATAATGCCCTACTGTTTAAAATGGATTCCGAACCACTATGAACATCCATGTCACCGCTGGATCGCAAACCCTGTGGTACCGAGGACCAGAAGAATAATCACTCGGCCATCAAACCTGAATGCAACACACCATGGTATAATCATATACGTAAAAATCTAATAAAATTTTCTATAAGCAGCAACAACATAATTGAATTATTTGTTAAATGCCTTTAAATACAATGCAGTATATAGTATAGCAAATTTTATATTCATATAATTCTAATACATGATTATCTCTATTTTTTATATAGTTTTTCCTTTGAAATAATTTAACAGTCTAATAAGATCCGTAGGGAATTTCCAACCGATTTTCCCCTTTCATAAGCTTTCAAATACGCCTCACTTAGTTCGATTTCGGACTTTTGTTTTGTTAAAGGCCTGTTAGAGTCTCATATAGACACAAACACGTTAAATTCAATTGGAGTTTGTTTATCTTGTGAGTTTTCCCGAACAAGTTAGGATGTTACATGTAAATTGCAGAGATGTAGAATAATTAATGAAGTTTGGAAGTAAACATAAAACGCGCGGAAAATTATAAAGCATAATTTTATTTAGTAAACAAAAAAGTATTAATATTAAGTTAAGATTGACATATAAAATGCTTGAAAATTATAAAGAATATCTTCACTTATTAAATAAAAATTAATATTAAGACATGATTTAAATATAACATTCGTGAATATAATAAACCATAATTTCATTTATTAAACAAAAAATGCTATAATATTAAAAACATGACTTAAAATATAAAATACGCTGAAAATTTTAAAGATTATATAAAAGTTCTTTTTAAAGGTCTCCTTGTCAGGTATTTTTCATCAGAATTAAAATGGTCGGACACTTGATGGAACATTATTACCTAAATAAACAGATTTTTTATTATTAACTTTTACTTTTATAATAATTTCGATGCTCAAACTATCAGATAAATAGTTATGTTTTATATTTATATTATGATTATGGCCCATCGATTATATCAATTATTGTTCTTGTAAGCCTTTTTGATACAATACACACAAAATCCTTAAGCCTTACCAATAAGAACTGAAAACCAATAAAACAGTATGCGAAGTCTCCTGAAAATGGATTATGATGAATGACCACAACGTTTCAAGTATTTTCGAACAAATAAAAAATGCCGGTCTTTTAAAAGACAGTGTCCTTTTTTTGTTTTCATTTTCAAAATTGAGGTATAAAAAAAAAAAAGGCTTATTACAAATCCTTGCAATCTTTCTGCAAAAATTTGTTGTGTCAGATCTAACGAAATTGATATTTTTTGGGGTGTATTTTACCAAAAGCACAAAGAACATAAAACGCGATTGTTGTAAACTCTTTTTGATAAACATTTTGTTGTTTCTTTATCGGTGAAAAATTCAAAAAAAGAAAACATATCCGAAGGAGGAGTTTTTGATTTTAAAATATTGAACAGGCTTTTTTGCTTCGAGATAACAAAACGGGAAAACAATTTGGGGCAGGAGGGTAAATCCCATCGCAGGTGGTGTTCTCAATGACTCAATTTTTCGCCCTTTTTTGATCCTTTGGCTACTTTTTCCTTTTTTTTTTTTTTTTTCCGGAAAATCTGTAGAATCCCATTTTATCTGTCTAGTGGAAACTAAAAATCGAAAGGCAATTGTTGTCGTGTCAGGTTTTAAGACTACGTTTATTGAATTGTGAAACAATAAAAAATTCATTAGGAATCGTGTGTTATTCTGCATATTGTAATTATTTCAATCAAAACACTGTAGTCTCACATGAAAAGATGCAGCATTTCTGTTCTCAGGAGAAAGGAATGCATTTTCTTTAACAAGTGCATAATAACAACCTATCTATCAAATCTGACAGCGGATAAACATGATCTTGGGTAATATATTATATGAATTAAGTGTTTTGTACTAATGATAACAACATGTCACTCAATTCTTGTAGCAGATAATAAGTGCCATGGATAATGAGACCTCATGAAATTAATGAATGCCTGTTCAACCTTCACAATTCGAAACAATTACAAATGCGATATGGAATACGTCATGAGTTGTTGCATGCTGCATCGTAATTGGTGATAGACACAGCCTCAGGAAGTGTCTACTCCAATGAGATGTGAGGGTCGCTGATCCCCTTCTTCTTCATGGATTTTCTTAAAGGGATGATTTTGGATAAATAGACAGAGTGTTCTGCGACGGGTTGCGTTAAAAATCGAAGTTAAGAACTTATTTCAAGTAGGAAATCTAAAAATTGCTGGTCATAAAAAAAATATTTTAACGTCACGTCCTGATTATTCTAATTAGCTGAGGCATAAGAACAAAATGTGTAATGTACAAAATTTTGAAATATTTTATCAGTAAGGCTTAAAGGTATGCGAAGGGCAGAAAAGGCTAACATTTTGATTTCAGAATAAAGGATACATAAATATAAAAAACAATTGTTTTAAAAGAAATTTATAAAATGGTGTAAAAAATGAAGCTAGATATAATCAATATTAAAAAAAATAGTTTAATGAGAACTATTTCGGAGCCAAGTGGCGAATTTTATGTTTGGTGGGGCGGAAATTAATGTTACTCTTGACAAAAAAAAGTACCTACACATAAAAAGATTTTGTGAGAGATTTAAGATTTTAATAAATGAATTGTTCTTTATTATCGCCACGATTTATTTAAAGCAAGAAAATGCTCAGTTTATGTCATTTATAACACCACTTTTCTTAAGAAGACTGGTTCAAGTTAAAACAAAGTTTCTTTAAAAATAAAATAAAAAAATAAAAGTTTATTTCTTCATTTCAATCAGAGCAGGGAAAGATGACGCGGTGAAAAACAACTCGTGCGGTGGGAGATGGTTTTTATCGGGCGTTCTTTAAACAAAACATGACTTACTGTTGAATAACTTAAAGGTAGGAGTTTTTTACTGTCTTTTTACTTATTTTCGAGAAAAGATAAAAAGTAGGAAAAAAAAACCCAATTAACTTCCAAGGTAAATTGTTTTGCCTTTTTTTTTTTGGTCCTTTACTAAGAGTTGTATATTTAAATAAATAGTTAATTTCCTTCTTATATTTTTTTCTTTGCCATATTTTAAAAAAATTATTATTTAAAAGTTGAGTTTAATTGTAATTTTTGTGACATGTGCTTTTTAACAAGTGCATAATAACAACCTATCAATCAAATCTGACAGCAGACAAGCAGTGTCGTGGATATTTATACTACATGCAATTAGTGTTTTGTACTAATGAGAACAACCTGTCACTCAAATCTGACAACAGATAGTCAGTGTCTTGATAATGATACACCATAAAATGTGCGATTCTCTGTTCGACGTTCAAAGCCTTAAGGACATATCTGGTGGCAACGTACGTAGTCAGCATATGGAGTTTAAGTTCCTGTCCTGCATCCGTTGCTGTTATTAGTTTCAGAAGATGGGACAATCGATAGCAATTCTCATATCATGTGCAAAGAGCCTCGCATCTGCCCTTAATGTGCCTCGTAAGAGGTTTTCAGTTTTCTCTCATATGACACTCAAACAAGTAATATATAAAAAAAAATTCAGTCAATTCCTACTTCTTTTCTTTATATTGCAGAAAGTATTTTATAAATAATTTTCATTTTTTTTTTATCTGGCACCATCTATTGGCAGATATACGCTACTGAAATCTAAAAAAAACTGAAATTAATTAATTGTAATATAATTATGAATTAATATTTGATAAAACTGTATTAACATCCAGTGTTATCCACTACAAATTAAAAAAAAATGCATTTGAACTTGGGTGGGTGAATAAAAACGTTTTGTTAACGATTGAAAATTTGAGCAAGATGTATATAGGGAGAGTGGGAGCTAATAGAATGAATTGAATGAAATACTGTAAACCTTCAAAATTCTCCTGGAAGGCAATGTATATCCTCATCGTTGGGCTACTCATGGTATACATAAGGTGGAACACCTGGCCCATCAATGGTTAAAAAAATATCTCACAAATATTTCAGAATATATCCGATCCCACGCTCATTTTATCGAGAATACAATTTTTTTCTACAAAAATTTACTCAAATTAAAAAAATCCGAATAGGAGCCGAAATAGAAAACAATTATGGGAAAAATTAAATATATCAACAGTTACTTTATTATGGGACACAGGGAATAACACGTAGATAGAGTTAAAATGTTAAATTGATATCGAGGGATTGCTATTAAAATGATGGAATTGTCTAATTGTAATATTTATACTTAAGTACAGGTATTTATTCGAAACATTTATATGCTTGATACCGAATGGCAAACTTGATTAAGTGATATTTGAATTAACCGTTTTAAGCACTAGGGCCCCTTTATTACTGAATATTATTAATATTTCTATTTGTAACTAATATTAATTTGTGTAATCTGGATAACTATATGCATATAAAGTTTTATTTCTATCTTATTTGTGTACTTTATTTTATGACTGTGTAGTAATCTCTTATCTCATAAGATTCTGGCCTAAAAGCGGATCTGTCAGGTTAATATTGTTACGTTTATTGGATGTGGGATTATATCAGTTACGGCGAAACACAACGGTCAAGTAAGACTTGGTTTCAGTTTTGATGGGCTAGTATAGTGGGATATTGCGGGGTTAGTTATTATGGATCCAGTTAGCAAGTGTTATATGTTAAGCAGGTTTTTTGGGTTAAATATCAATTTAGATGCATTATGGAGATTTGTTAATTAGTGGAGAAGATGATTAGTTTATAAAAGTTTCTATTCAATAGCACCACAATTCCTAATTTCTACAGCTATACATTTATTTTTAATTGCTCACATTGTTTATAAAAATATTGAAAAGTTACACTAGTGAGGAGAAAAATTAAAAAAAAAATGTTACAGGAAACGTTTAAGAGTCGAATGCAAAAATATTTCTTCTTCATTGGCGTAACAGTCCCATGGCGAGGCAATGCCACGGGCTGTACTACTATTATTGGTAGATTTCGAGACAATAGATGTTTTCATTTTACGGGGTAGGATTGTCAGCCCTACGTCGAAACGTCCTGCAGTCATACAGACAGGCCCCTGCAGTTTGAAAATGTATTCCGAACCACTACAAACATCCGTGGTACCTCTGGAAATTGAACACGAAACCTCTGACACCGTGCTTCAGAGCGCTACTCAAAAAAGCATTTACATGAGTGTAATACACCCCAATCTAATTAACCTAAAGTGTGCCAAAAAAATGAGCGACAAACCAAACCAAACCACTGATGATACACAAAATAAAAACATTCTGATTGGTTGATGTATAAGAAAAGCGCTGATACACATAATTGCTGTACATAATCGATAATAATCGATGCTACACGTAATTGGTAATTAAAAATATTCAATAATTAAAAAGTACTTGGTGAAAATGCTAAAAGGCATTATATTGCTTTCAGTATAAATAAAAAATAATAACTCTTGCAAAAGAAAAAAAAAGTTTTAAATCAAATGAATGAAATTAATACAATCTATTTTGAAGAAATAATTTATCTCTAAGATGAGTGACAAATTTTATGCTTGATGAAATGGAAATTAAAATTATTCTTGAAAATCTTTTGATTAACTGTATAGATTTTATAAATCATTTGTTTTTTATTACCAACATGATTCATTTAAAGCATGAAAAAGCCGAGTTTATGTCCTTTTATCACACTTTTTCTTCCGAGGATTAGTCCTGGTTAAAACAAAGTTTCTTTAAAATATAATAAAAAGGGGAAAAAACTATTTCTTCTTTTATTTTTCTGCTTCCAGAGCTGGGGGAAAAAGACGCCGTGAAAAACGACTCGTGCGGTGTGGGGTTGGTTTTATGGGATGTTCTTTAAACAAATTATGACTTACTGCTGAATAACTAAGAGTGGTGGGAGTTGTTTATTACCTTTTTTTTTTTTTTTTAATTATACTTGAGGAAAGATAAAAAGTAGAAAATGGTTATTTGGCTTTTTTTTTCCTTCTTCATGCGAGCTGCATATTTAAATAAAAATATTTTTTGTCATATTTAGAAAGCGAATTAGCCCGATTCGTGGCTCATCGAAAACTTGCGCCGCTCACTTCTCACTGCATTAGACATTTCCTCAGCCCTTGATATATCATCAATCACGATACAAAAACTCATGGTGTAGTCCGTATTCACCTGTAGTTGTTCCGACGTGTGAAGGTCGCACAGACAATCGCTAACTTTTATGAGTCTCATTATCCATGACACTGCATATCTGCTGTCAGATTTGAATGATAAGTTGTTCTCACTAATACAAAACACTAATTGCATGTAATATAACTAACCACAACACTGCTTATCTGCTGTCAAATTTAAATTATAGCTTGTTATTATGTACTTGTCAAAGAATATACATTTCTCTCTCCTATGAAAGGAATGTCAAACTCTTTCCGTGGGAAGAGTAAGATTGACATATGGCATTTTAAAATTGTATTATTATATATAAAAGTAATAGATAGATAGGTAGTATTCTATCTATTAATCTATAAAATTTGTTACATAAAATTTGTTTTCATTCTATTCATTTAATTTATCCCTCCAAACAAGGACAGTCATTTTTATACCCTATATATTCGGATAATATCTTAAATTAAATTCCTTCTTATTTTTGATTTCACCCTTTAAAAATTTACAAATTTAGCGTTAGCCAAGATAATTTTTTACATTACAATCCCAATAAAATTCTACAATACAGACAGTAGAATCACCCATACTGTTTACAATGGTAGGTATTGTTTTCAGATTATTGTAAAGGTAGGTATTATTTCCATTGTATTCTTAAAAAGAACAAGAGAACTCGTCTGTAGATTATATGAGATTTTCTTTTTTTTTTTTTTGTTTTTTTATTCGAAAATTACTCTTCCTAGTTAAATGACATTACGGATCATAAGCAAAAAATCACCACATTTACGATTCAATTCTTATATAGAAGCAGATTTTGCTATAAAAATGCTATATTTATTTGGTTATAGGAATCGAGTCGAATACCTTTTTTTGTCGATATTTTATAGACCAAAAATTGACACTCTTTCGAAAGTGAAACGCTGGATATGCAGAAAGTTTGACATTTCGATATATCATGATGCAGCAAAATTGGTTATATTTATGTGAATAGTTTGATCTAAAGGTGAGGATGTCAAGCTATTCCGTAAACTGTGTGCAGGAGGATTGAATTTGTTTGATCTGTTAACACAATTTACAGAACTATGCTTAGCAAGAAGTATTCATTTAGAGGATTTTCTTTTGTGAATATTTTTATATTTTATTATTTATTTATTTTTGATTTAAAATATGTTCTTTACCGAGGGGAGATTTTCAAAATACAGGGGGGATTATAATTAAAGTCTCACTTATTATAATCACTAATAATAATTATTACCCCAAATGATTATAATTAAAATACTAAATACTGTAAAAAAGAACCCCTCGTTATAATCAATTAAAATTTGAACTGAAGCTACTTGAAGAAGAGGGAAACGGCTCCAAAAAAGTTCCACCGATTTTTCCCATCCAATTTGTTATGATCTGCCGTGGCGGATGGGCTTTCCACTAACTGTGTCACAGTTGCTGAATGACTTGGAAGTCATTATTTCGTCAAAAAGGAAACAGTCAATCACATGGAAACTACAGTTGGTTTAAGGTCCAAATCATGCCAAATACAGTGAGCCACAAAATTGAGTATACACCTCTAAAACTTTTAGACTTCTTCCAATTACAAATTAAATATTCATTTAAATAGATAAATTTTTTTTTATCCTAGATACTTTAACCTCTGCTTTACCATCCTATAATAACACAATTCTATAGTTAACTTATTTATTACGAAAAAGTTAAGCGATTCGAAGAAAAGATGGAAAACCATGCCACAAAATTGAGTATACACTTCTTATATTTGTAAATTATGCCACCACTTTTTAGTTTAAAATTTTCTTCAAAGAGTTTCAGGAGTAGCTGCTGCTTATAACATGTGCTATTGCCCTTCAACGCTTTCAAATAGTATTTTTTTCTCATTAAAAATCGTAAAATGAGCTCTCGTAGAGAAACTACTGAATCTGAGCGTTTATTGGTTGTAAAATGGTCGAAAGAGGGCAAATCTCTTCGAGAAATCGCTTCGTTGATAGGTGTAACTCATGGTTGTGTCCAAAAAATACTACAGAAGTATAAAAAACTCGATCTGTGGCCAATATTCCTGGAAGAGGACGTAAAGAAATACTGAGTACTACAGCGAAGAGGAAGATCATTCACAGTAAAGAAACATCCGAGGGTGAGTGCCTCTAAACTAGCTTTATCGATGTCCTCTACAATCGGGAAAAAGGTCTCAGTTGAAACAATTCGACGTACCCTTCACCAATATGGGTTTCATGGCCGTACACCAATACGAAAGCCACTCATCAAGTATGACTTTTGAATAGACAAAAAGAGAGTGATTTTCGCCAAAGAACATCGTTTAAAGCCTATTTCTTTCTGGAACACTGTAATATTTTCTGATGAAAGTAAGTTTAATCTTTACGGAAGCGATGGACGATTTAAAATATGGGAGAAGCTGAGGAAGCACTGGCACCTAAAAACACCATTAAGACAATCAAGTTCGGAGGTGGATCTGTCCTCGTTTGGGGTTGTATGTCGGCTAGAGGAGTTGGAGAGCTTGCTTTTATTGATGGTATTATGGACAAACATGTATATTTGGGGATTTTAAATGATAACTTGAAAAAAAGTGCCAGTAAGTTGCGGCTTGGGTCAAGCTTCATATTCCAGCAGGATAACGACCCCAAGCATACAGCGAAGATTGTGCAGTTATACTTGCTGTACCATTGCAAGAAGCAATTACACACTCCAGCCCAGTCTCCAGACCTAAACGTCATTGAAAATTTGTGGTCGTTATTAGAGAAAGCTGTACATGAGCACGAAATCACAAGCAAGGAAGTTCTCAAAAAGGTTCTGAGAGAAGAATGGGCTAAAATTTCTGTTGAAACCACTAAAAACACTAGTAGAATCTATGTCCAGATGATTACAAGCTGTAATTCAAGCAAGGGTATGCAACAAAATATTAATTTGTTCGTTAAAAGGAAATTAATAAAGGTGTATACTTATTTTTGTGGTGTTGTTTTTCCTCTCGTCTCAGATCTTTTATTTTTTTTTCGTAAAAAATAAATAAACGTAACAATTTTATAAGTATAGTACGGTAAAAACACAGACTAAAGTATATAAGGTAAAAAATTCAATCATCTTAAAGCCATATTTAATTTGTAATTGCAAAAAAGTCTCTAAGTTTCTAAGGTGTATCCTCAATTTTGTGGCCCACTGTACGTTGTGATTTCTATTCAAAATATCACTGGCAGCCGTTTGTGTCTGTGTAAATAAAGATGTGAGTTCTCCAACCTGTGCCTCATGTAATCATCTCAATATAATCACCCCTTTACAATCCAGAATTGTCCAAACCCCCAACACTACAATCTGGCATCCAACGTAGCGGCAGCTCGAACCGACACAACTTTACATAAGACCATAAAATAGCCGATTGACTAGCGCTCTGGAGCTCGTTGCCACATGATTTGGGTTCGAGTCCCATCGCTGTCATGGATGCTAGTAATGGTGCGAAATCCACCTTAAATCGTAGGTCTCGGTCTAACATTTCAACTTTGGGCTGACAACACTACTGCATAAAAAAGAAAAAAATCTCCTGTCTCGGAATCTGCTAGTGGCTTGCTAAATTCAACGATGTGTTGTGTGGCCATAATTATTGTAAGTGGTAATTTTGAGATTAGTGAACTGAAGTCATAAGTGATGGTGGTAAATTCAAGTGAAGTTGCAAATGAAGATCAACTGGTAAAAAGTGGGTGATTGGCGTGCTAATTTCAAAGATGTGCTGTGGGGCGATAATTGTTGTAAGTGGTAATTTCAAGATCAGTGAACTAAAATGATAAGAGATGAAGATCGCAGTCTCAAAAGTAAAATCAAAATTGTAATTCCATGATCAATATGTCTACGCTTAGAGGATATACTGACTAATTAATGTTTCTATTGTATTTACATTAAAATGAATACTAAATTTTGTTGTTTATTTGAAACGAAAAATTTCAGTTAGCTAAGCAGTTTAATTACTAAGTAAGTTTATATCATTAATTTTTTTGTAAATTCAAATTCAATGAAATGTATAAATTTGCATACTAAAAATTTATGAAACAAATTGATTCTTTTTAGTACAAATGACACAATTAAATTTCATTAATATGCTTAACATCTCATTTTCGAATCCATTTTTTTAATACAACAATCACATTTAAACACAGAAAACAAGAAAGAGTATAAATATATTAGCAACAATCAATGTTATTCAATTGGGGACAACTACAATGCAATGTATTGTAGAAACAATAGACATTGTTTCAAATAACTATTGTTTGTTGTGCAACACTGGAAAAACGTCAGAATGTATAATTACATTCAAAGAGTGAACATCGCTCCCTTTTTATCCACATTTTAAAACCAATTTTAACAATATTATTACAATAGCTTAAGGAAATAGTTAGAGGAGGGAAATAAAAAAACTGTCACCATCTCGATAAGATTATTGTTCGCATTTTACTTGTGCTGTTCATCCTCAAACCTGCTGAAATTTCATCTTCTCATTCTGATTCTCACAACAGTAACTGGATTCCTGTCACCATCCAACAAGCAATAGCTGGAAATGCCCTCATCATCTTCTGATTCTATTCATACTGGACTATTCATCATTCTATTCATCAAACCTATTCATCCTTTGATTGCTCAAGCGAATTCTGAAAATCTTGTACAAACAATATTTCCATTTTGAAGAACAGCAAATAATAACCAAAGAAATTCTGAACTTCAAATTTTTCAATAATAATTCAATATTAATAGCAGATTCATCAATGGAGTCCAAGTCACAACAGTTACAAAAAATAAAGAATCCTACCATAGACATTTTAATAACCTTGGCAATATTTAAACAATATTTTCCATTTCGCAGAACAGCAAAATTAATAACCAAAGTAATTCTGAACATTGAATCCTCCAATAAAAAAACCATTATCAATAGCAGATTCATCCATGGACACCCAAATCATCACAGTTGTAGAACTAAAGAATCCTACAATAGACAGTTTCATAATTTTGATAATATGTAAACACATTATTTCCATTTCGAAGAACAGCAAACAATAATCAAAAAGAAATTAGTGAGCACTGAATTCTACAACAATAAATCATTATAAACAGCAGATTCATCCAAGGGATATTCAAGTCGTCACAGTTGCAGAAATAAAAGAATCCTAGAATAGACAATTTAATAGCTTTGAAACACTGAAGAAGAGTTACAAAAATGCCAACATTTTAGACAGTAGTTCCAATTAAAAACAATAAATGTCAAGATCCAAGAAAACGTTCAACAGTGCGATTCCCAATAACCCAATGGTCGTAAGTGAAACTTCATTAATGAACAATCAGAGTATAATAGTTATTAAGAACAGAAATCCCGCCAGAAGATGATTTATTAACTTTACCAGCAAACAAAATAGTTAGTTAAAAAAAAAAAACTAATAGTAAATAGCTTGTTCCCTCAATACTCAATAACTTCATAATTTCTTTCAATAGATGCCAACAGTAGCCATCAAGATTTAAAAAAAAATAGTTAGCAGTGGATAGCTATTATTTCATATTATTTATTTTTAGTTTCTTTAGTATAATGTTACTTTTTATTTTTAAAAACGTTTAAATAAAAATTTTTCCATTGTCTATTAGCGTTTTGTTTTTTTGTGTTCGTCTCCGACAAAAAAAATATTAAAAACCAAAAATTTGTCCCTTGTCAGCGTTTTTGTCCGTTTTTGTGTTTCGTCTCAGACAAAAAAATATTAAAAACTAAAATTTGTCCCCCTTGTCAGCGTTTTGTCCGTTTTGTGTTTCGTCTCCGACAGACAAAAATATTAAAAAACCAAAATTTTCCCTTGTCTTGTTTTGTCCGTTTTGTGTTTCGTCTCAGACAAAAAAATATTAAAAACTAAAATTTGTCCCTTGTCGTTTTTGTCCGTTTTGTGTTCGTCTCAGACAAAAAAATATTAAAAACCAAAATTTGTCCCTTGTCACGTTTTTTGTCCGTTTTGTGTTCCGTCTCAGACAAAAAAATATTAAAAACAAAATTTGTCCCTTGTCAGCGTTTTTGTCCGTTTTGTGTTCGTCTCTCAGACAAAAAAAAAATATTAAAAACCAAAATTTTGTCCCTTGTCAGCGTTTTGTCCGTTTTGTGTTCCGTCTCCGACAAAAAATATTAAAAACCAAAATTTGTCCCTTGTCAGCATTTTGTCCTTTTTGTGTTCCGTCTCCGACAAAAAAAATATTAAAAACTAAAATTTGTCTCTTGTCAGCGTTTTGTCCTTTTAGTGTTCCGTCTCCGTAAAAAAAAAATATTAAATTCCTAAATTTGCCCTTTGTCCACTTGTGTTTGTCTGAAATAAAAATTGAAGATATTTTTTTTTAAATCATATACTTTGTAAAATATTCATCTTCATATTGTAGATATTCATCTTCGTATTGTAAATATTCCTCTTCGTATTGTAAATATTCCTCTTCATAATGTAAAATATGCATCTTCATATTGTAAATATGCATCTTCATAAAATATGCATCCTCATATTGTAAACATTCATCTTCATCTTGTAAATAATTTTTTTTTTTTTGTATATAGTTGCTTTGTACATAGAATTTTTGTTCATTTAGTAATATTTTTAGTTTTCAGTTTTTACGTTCATATAACGTATATATGTTTAATTTTCAAAGTTTTGGATTTTACGCTCATGTAACGTATAAATTTAATTTTCAGTTTTTTTGGTTTGTACGCTCATACAACGTACATGTATTTCAATTTTCTTATATGTAATAAATACATATTTGAATAAAGCGTGTTTGTTTTATTCCTTATTTTAAGTACAAATTTCTCATTCATTACACCTATTACAAACGCATACTAATTCTATTTGTTAAGTTTTTATTCAATTATCTATTGAAGTCAAAACAATTTAAATAACAAGATCATAAAATATTAACTGTGCTCACTTCTGTATTTCTATTGGCAAATTATAAGAACTTTTATCCAAATGTACATTTTTATAATAAAAGTTTTTAATGCAGTATATTAAAAAATACAGTGGCAGTTCACGCATTTGTGTAACGATTTTGAATACACACGCATATATATATATATAAAATTGTAATTTTCTTTTCTAACATGTTCAGTCTGTTAGCACCTTTTTCATATTATATCAAATCTGACCTTCAAACATAAACCGTTTAATAATTTTCAACCTACCTTGGCACTCCAAATCCATGTAGAAACCTTTGTTGTAGCACCATTCCTTCAATTTTAAAAAATGCTGGAAACTTTGTTCCAAAATAAAATTATCAATACCAAACATCGCAAATCGAAAGATTTTGGTCAGTACACAACAAATAAATCAACCTTAGCCGCATATATTGGTAAAAAGTGAAATGAATCGTTATTAAAATTAAAGGTGGTATAAAATTAGAATTCTGTACCCTTTGTGCCAAATGCATCTCAATATGTCAAGTAAATGTAATAATAAATGCTTCAGTTAAGTGTTCGCGGTAAAACGATATAAGGCCAAAACTCATCACTATTATGCCAATTCGCCAAGTAACCAAACAAAATGGCTGCCGAAGTTAGGTGACTTTGTAAAACATTATTTCGCCGAAATTTATCGCCAAAAATCGCTATCACGCCAACATTAGTAGCCGAATAGCTATTACTTATCAATTTATTACTTAAATTGCTTTTACGCTAAATTTTATATATTTAACGCCTCATACTATCCTGTGAAAATTTTATTCTTCAAATTCTTTTATGACAAAATATATTGCTATTTCGCTAATTTGTTTCACTAATCTAATTTTTTTTTAAAATTGCTTTTATGCCAAAAAGTAATGTTTTATCGTCACAATTTATCACCAAAGAAAACGTTTAACTCCACGTTTAATCACTATTATGCCCAAAAATTGACTGTGGTATAAATGCTTGTTAGTGGTTCAACATACACTTTAAACTGTAGGTCCCGGTCTAATCAGACTAAAAAGTGCGTAAAAATGACTGCACTGACCAAAAAGTAAGATCAATTATCAATTTAAAATTCCCGAAGTTTATGGAATTTCACTTTTTTTTTTTTTAGGTTACTGTCACTGCCTTTGACATCTGTATGAAAAATATTCAAAATTGAAATTAATATTCGAAATTCAATTGACGTCAAAATATTCATTAGTGTTTGAGTTACGCTTGACTTTGGGAGACACTAAAACTGATTCCGGTGATTTTGAAATGTCTGAAATAGTTGAGCAAATAGTTTGCATTAAATGGCGTTTGCGGAAACGTATAGAAAGTTGCAAAAGGTACTCGGTGAGTATTCAATATCGGAAGGAAAGGTTTACAGTGATATATACAGTTCAAACAAGGCAGAGGACGCATTAAAGACGAAGAGCCCTCTGGTCGACCATCTTCAACCTCAAGCTCACGACAAAATTAAAATTTGGCGTTTCTCGATTTACAATTCACCTTGATGTTGCTGATGATGTTGGAATTTCAAAGGATCGGTCAATTAAATTTTCGGCCTCAAACGCGTCAAATCTTGATTTGTACCGAAAACACTGAATGCGCCAACTCACACTGCATTGATTCTTTGTGACTTTTTGCCAAAAAATGAAACCCATTTCGTTCCACAACCACCGTATTCACACCGTGTGACTTCTGGTTATTATAAACCCCACTCCGGGGACACCATTTTGTGTAAATTGAAAAGATTCAATGTGGTTCGCCGCGCGCTTTGAAGACCATCCCTGCCGATGACTTTTTAGAATGCATTGAAGTCAGGACAAAAAGTTGGCATAAGTGCATTGTGTCGGAAGGGGATTGATTACCTTGAAGGCGATGAAACAAATTTGGAAGAATAAATAAACAGTTTTTGAAAAAAAAAAATATATAATTGGTCTTACTTTTTGGGCAGAGTAGTAATATTTAAATAAATTGTTTATAAAATAAACAGAAAATGACACTGTAGTAGGATAAAATCGTTATTTTGAATACGGACAATATTCCGTTTATTTACAAGCAATAATTTGTGATTTCTATTCATTAAAAATACCGCTTTCCACCTTTAACATTATAGAGTTGTCATAAATCTTTTTTTAAATATTACATATATTTCAGGTTCAATTCAAAATATCCAAGCTGATATTTCCCAGATCTTTTATTCTTATACAATTTATTTAGGCATTCTATATACAATGGAAACGTGAGATCAAAAACCTATTTTTAAGATTAGTCTATGCTATTTATTCACAATTTCTAAGGATAGCTCAGTTTCATTTATTAGATAAAATGGAGAATTATGATAAATTCTTTTCACAGAATAGAAAATATTTGCAGTTTTTAAATTCAAATTCTTCCTTTAAAATTCAGATCAAAAGAAAGACAGAGATATACATATTTAAAACTGACATTGTCTGAAATGATGTATTACAGCTAAAAATTGGATTTGGCGTACGTTTTATGCATTATTAATAGGCATTTGAGTTTTATTCACTAAAATATAGTTTATAAAATATCTTTAAAATTTAAATCCCTATCTATTAGTTATATTTTATTCATGGAATATGTTTATATCAAAATAAATATGCATGTAGTTTTTATATTATAAAAAATATATAAACTATAAAAAATCCATATATTATAAAAAATAGTAAAAATTATGATCGGTACAAATTATTTTAAAAATTTATTTGGCTATTATTTATTTTCCTAAACATAAATATAGCATTATTTTTAAAAAACATTTATTATGTATACAGCAAACGAATAAATGATTTTTATATAATGCATAAGTAATTTTAATGTAATGGTATTTTTTTTTTTTTAAGAAAAGTGGAATTTTTGATAAGAAAAGTGTTTTGGAGTTTAGATACACTTTCTCGTAATAGGTGATTATTTTAAAAGCCTGCTGTTAAAATTCCTGGATTAAAAAAATTATTCATTAAAAATCATTAATTAATGGACTTGGAGAATTCTGTTGTGATTTCTAAAACTTAACTAATTTAAAAATCCAGCGAATGAATTGAACTATATATTCCCTGCTTTAAGATGGAAATAGGGATTACTGATCAGAAAATTGCTCCATTTAGTTCAGAAAGATTCATTTTAGATCTGATATTGTTAAATTAAAATTCAACAGTTTACTAGAATTTTCCGTTACATTGCTAATTTATGGAGAAAAAATGTAGTTTAATATGAGACTGGCTCATTTGCAATTACAGAAGATTTTTTCAGTTCTGGAATAGACATAAATTGAAGATATTAAATTTCGTACATAAATTTCATTAGGTTAAACTGTATTGAAAACGCAGTTTAGTTTAAGCCATAGACATAACACAATCAATATCCAAAAATATTGTAAAACTGTCAAATTAAAATCCAACAGTTTTCTAGAATGTTTCCGTTACATTGCTAATTTAACGACCATTATGGTAGATTATGAATAAACAAATGTACATTAATATGAGATTGGCTCATTTAGCATTTCTTTCAAAATTCTGTCAATTTTGGAGTATACATAAATTGAAAATACTAAATTTCGTATATTAACTTCGTTGGGTTAAACTTTTTATTGGAAACGCAATTTAGTTTAAACCATAGATATAACACAATATAATTTCTAAAGATTATTGTAAAATTTTTTGCATGGTCTTATCTAAACTAATAAGTAAATTATAATTAAAAAACTCAAAAAAGAAATTTTAAAAAAATTGTTGTTGGATGGGCTGTTATACAAGTAAATAATAAATATTTAAAATAAATAAACTATATTTTTGCTATTTAATCTGATATTATAAAGTATCTTTATTCAAAATTTCCTATTTGTTAAACAAAAAATTAATAAAAAAAACTAATGATTGTGATGAAATTATAAACAGACGGCTTACTTATTAAAAAAAAGTAAATAATCAGCTATTCCGATAAACAGGTTACTCACAAAATTTAGAATTATATTTAAGAACAAAATGCAAAACAGCAATCTTAAAAAAATTAAAATAAATAAATAAAAATTAAGAATTCCAAACGATTTTTTTCTCGAAAAATCTCATTTTCACTTTAAATAAAATTATCTTTTACATTCACCAGACGATCTTTTAAAACAATTTTACATTAATTTTTCTTCTAAATTAATTTTTAACTAAATCAATTCTTTTACTAAATTATTTAATAAGTACTCAATTATTTTGTAAATAAATATTATGTATAATTAGTTTTATGTATAAAATACTTAAAATGGTGAAATAAATTTAAAAAAAAAAATACTGACTTCAGTGAAAAAAAAGTAAGGTTTTTCACATTTATCTTATGGCAACAGGTTCTTTTATGAAATCACTGTGTGTGTTTTTCCATTTAGCTCTTTCTAAATCTTTTTGAAAAAGATAGTTTCTTCATTTTTTTAAAATAACATTTTCCATTTATAATTCAACTAAAATGTTAAAAATAGCAGTATAATATAAATATAAGTTTAAAATGTACATATTAAATTAATATCATAAACACTTTTGCTAAAAAATGTTAAAGGTTTTCAAAAATAATCTTCCGTTTTGTTTGTTTTTCTTACTCTGTCTCAAGTGGCAAATTCAACGTATTTTTAAAAAAGATAGGTTTTTTTACAAAGGATAAGCAGGTTAAACTGTTACAATTAAATAAACACAATTTTTGCAGTATGCACATGTTGCAGGGAATAAATTTAATTATAACAGATTATTAAATCAAAATTATACATTTATTATAATTTATAAACATTATAATGTATTATTTAATACTTTTTTACATTTTTATTATATATTTAAATGCTAAGAATTTAAAAATTCTTTTTAGCAATAATTTGCTGCGCAAAAAGTTTTTTAACTGCAACCATTTCGTTTATCCTTTTTTGAAACCGCCAGTTTGTTTGAGAACATGCTGAATTATTTAAAGTGAATCAAGTGCAGAAAATTCAAAAATATAAGCAAAATTAAGAATAATTTTAAAAGAAAGCAATGTCAGACTTTTAAATATATTTTTTTTACTACATTTCAGTCTTCTCAATTTTTTTTTTTTTTTTTTTTTTTTTTACATTTCAAAAGAGATATTTAATATAATTTAATTTAATCTGTTTTTCTACTTCAGTTTAATAGTAAAGAGAAAGTTTTATGATGATAACATACTTCGTAAATATTGTATTATTTAACACATTTATGTATTTTTGTTTTTAGTTATATTATTCAAAAGTTTGCCTTATAACATGAATTTTCTGAATTTTTTTTAAAATTTGTTTTATGCAGTCGTTTCTTTTTCTGTTGTTCCGGGATGTAAAAATAGTGTTAGAAAATTAAAATTTCTAATTTATAATCTACACACAGTACAAAATCTGACTACCAGGACAATACATTTAAACTTGTGTTATATAAACAATATTAACAGTTTCTTTTAAATTAAAGTGAATCATTTTCTAAACTATTCTACTATCTTTTTATCACACACCTCGAACCAGATTTCAAAAATTAATTTTTTTTTTTTTTTTTTTTTTTTTTTTTTTTTTGAGATGTAGTTTTTCTTGACAGCATAAGAACAAATACATTAAAAAGAAATTTGTTGCAAGATTTATTATAAAACCCCTTAGTTGTTAAAATGTGTATTTTTATATTTTTCAAGTAATATGAGTCCTTCTGTTTCCCCCCCACAATTTCTTAAAATTTAGAAAATAAACTTTTTGATCACAAATTACTTTAGAAAACAAGTCATATATATAAAAAACATTTTTTAAGTCAATTCCTTAAACCACTTTTTTTCCGAGATACGATTTCTATTGCCGGAGAAAACGCCCAAGGGCGGTCTTGCACAAATAAAATTGACGAATTTTCAGACTCAGGAGCATCTGGCGCCATCAACATTTTAGATGCATGCAACTGTGGTGTAAATCTATTTTTACTTTATTTAAAACTATTTTTCATACAATTATATTATTAACAATATTTATGTATATTTTTACGGTTGCTCTTTTAAACTTACTTTGAACTGGGACAGACCTTGGTCACTTGCTGCTTAGAATTTTATTCCATGAACTTTACCTACCATGCTTCCTACTTTGCAGACAGGGAGTTCAAAAAAATTTTGAAAATTTGACTGACTAGAATGGTAATTAATGAATTTTATGAGAACCAGTTTTTTTTCAAGCATAAAGGCAAAACATTTTAAAATATAAAAAAAAATCCTTAGTTGTTAAAATGTGTATTATTTTTATATTTTTTTAAGTAATTGTAGTCATTCTGTTATTTTTTAAATTCTTAATTTAAACATTTTAAAATTAAATAAACAATTAAAAGAATATTTTTGCATTATATATTTATACAATATCACATCAAATTATTTTTTTATTTTATTTCAATGCTACAGTTTATTCACTGTAATGTTTCACAAGAACAACTTTATAAACTTTTTTATACGATTTTAAAACGGAGTCAGCAAATGGAAAATCGCAGAATAGGGGCCATTGAGATTTGGCGTCAAAAGTTCTTGTCGCCGAAGTGCGCCAAGTAAATGAGGTTTCTATTGTAAGTGAAGTGAATTGCAAACGTTGCAAGAAATCTTTGCAAATTACAGCATTTTGGCACCTTATCACATAATTGGCGCCATAAAAGCTGCCAAATCCCAAAGAGCGATTTGGCTCTAAAAATAAATATTTATATCTATGTTATTGCTATTATTTATGGATGAAAATGTTTTCGACTTATAGAGTGTTTAATTAGCTTTTTATTTTAATTCAATGTCTTATGTAGTACTTTAATGGCTATTGAGAAGAGGAAATTGACTAAACTGAAAGGTTAATATTATTTTAAAACATATATGAATTCAGATAGAAAATAAAGCATTTAAATAAATTTATATGCATTATTTGAAACACTTAAAATGCAACAAGTTGCGTTATGAGAATAAATGTTGTGTTTAACAATGTAAATTTATCAACAATGTAAATACAGATAGGAAATACTTAATCATGTACAATATGAAGCGATGTTTTTACATTTACTTCTTGCTTACAATAACAATCAAAACGTCATTGTTGCAGAAACATAAAATAGAACATATTTTGTAAAAACAACCATTGTTTACTTTAACAATGCATCAGTTGTTTCAACTAACGGTTTATTTGTGAAGACTTGAATATGCTGGGCTTTGTGTTGATAGTATCCTGTGTACTAATTCCAATGCACTAATTTATTTAAGGACAAAATATGCTTGTTTACACGAAGAACAGGATACAGTAGTAAGAATGCTCAAAAGAATTCAGATTTTAAATAAACTAATTTCTCACTTAATATGAAAAATAACATCGAAATAACATAATATGTACATATAATTGTAGGTATTACAGTTAAATGCCCATATGAATTGTTTCATTGAAAGATATACATTTTCCTGAAATGCAGTTTAATCTATACATTTGGTGATAGTTCTTTTTCTGGCAAAAACTACGACAAATCTATTACATTTAATGTTTGCATTTCGGTGAAATCAGCTAAATCTGAAATGGGGCAAAATTGTCGAATTCTACAATCACGCCAAATGTGTGGATTAAAATATAGTTTTATGAAATGTTTCAGATTTAAAAAAATATAATTCTCATTTTAGCTTTTCGTGAAATTCATTTAATTTTACCTTGTTAGTAAAGAAGAAATCATCGATTTCATACAAAATTAAAATTCCAAGTAAATACACAAATTTTAATATCATTTCAGCTTAAAGATCTGGCTAGTTATTGAAAATCTTTCCAAAATTTTTTCATTTATTTTTAGTTTAGTTTAATGATTACATTTGAAATTTTGTTAGATTTCAACTTTAATTATTATTATTATTTAAAAAATTTTTTTTTTAATTGATGACTAAAATTCTATGAAATATATATATATATACCGGTGATCAAAATGTCAGGACGAACTTTAAAAATGAATAATTCGAAAACGAATCAAGATACAAAGATACGGTTTGCACCAAACGGGTGGAAAAGAAACCGGGTTTTGTGTGGAAACGGAAAAAATAGTTCTGTTGGCGACCAACAGATGGCGCTGTCGGATTTCTGATGTAGCATTATGCAAAGCAACAAGTGATATAAAATGGAGCAACTGCAGCAGGTAATGGTAGTCGTAGCTTGTATGCATCGAAATGCTGTCCATAGTTGAGAAAGCCCTCTTAGCTAAACTTTATTATAAGAATTCGGAAAGCCATTGGCATTGCGAGCATATCGCTACATGAAAAGTATGCGAGATAGCAAAGGACCAATAACGTCTTTTGCATTGAAGAAAATGATGAAGAAATTTGAAGCTACAGGTTCTTTGACGTCACGTCAAAGAAGTGGACATCCCTCAACAGCTGCTGCTGTTGCCACGACAGTGGAGCAAAACGGTGCAATCCATGTCGGCGGTTGCTGCACATGGGGAGTGCAGTGCTCGAGAAGTTTCGAGGCAGACAGGAGTGCCGTACGGCAGTGTCTGGAAAGCATTGCGAATAACTCTGAAACGGTATCCCTACAAGTTGCAACATAAACAAGAACTGAAACCTCCTGACTTCGACTCTCGCCTAGGTTTTTGCGAATTTGGTATTCAATAAGAGGGAAGAGCAGCACGATTGGCTTCACACTGTGCTTTGGACAGATGAAGCGCATTTCACGCTCTCTGGTTAATACCCACAATTGCAGTGTGGACCACAGAAAATCCACAGTCATTTGTTGAGATACCCTTGCAACAGCCTAAAGTGACAGTCTGGTGTGGCTTCCCTGCTGATTTCATAATTGGTCCATTTTTTTTTCGAGGAAATCACACAGACGGGTTTCAAAACAGTTTCTGTCACTGGTCAGCGATATGTAGCCCTGTTACAGAACAACATTATTCCTGAACTGCAGCGCGACAGGCACTCCAAACAATCACATTTATGCAAGATGGAGCACCACCTCATATTGCTCTGCTTGTGCAACGTCTGCTACATTGAACATTTGGGGAGTATCACGTTATCAGTCGCTACTTTAATCACGCATGGCCTCCAAGATCGTCCGATCTGACACCCTGTGACTTTTGGCTGTGGGGATTCTTGAAGTCAAAAGTGTACCGCGACCAACCGGCATCACTAGCAGCACTAAAAGATGCCATCCGCCAAAATGTGTCTGCCACAACGCAAGAAATGCTACTAAATGCTATGAACGGTGTGGTGACTCGTCTCACAGCTGTACTTCTGAATGATTGAACAACAGTGCTCTTTAACTGTTAAGCTGACTTGTAAGTTGTGAACATTTTTTCATGTGTAAATCATCTTTTGCTGCAATAAAACACTATAGCGCCATCTGTTGGTCGCCAACAGAACGTTTCGTTGCTACACAAAACACGGTTTCTTTTCTATCCGTTTGGTGCAAACCGTATCTTTGTATTTTGATTCGTTTTCGAATTATTCATTTTTAAAGTTCGTCCTGACTTTTTGATCACCCTATATATATATATTGCAGAATTTTTCTCACAAGAAGAGCTTTGGCATTCCATTCTCAGGAGAGAGGAATGCATCCTATTTAACTACATAGATCCCAACACTCAAATTTGACAGTAGACAAGTGTATTGTGGGTAGTTATATTATTTGCAATTAGTGTTTTGTACTAAAAAGAAAAATGTCACTCAAATCAGATAGCATATATTGGGTATCATGTATAAAGAGAAATCAGGGAATTACTCAGGTTGTTTCGCCCTGTGAAAGTTTGTGCGGCCATCACAGAGCGAAACAACCACTTAACGAATATGAACTATATCATGAAATGTGCCATCATATTGGTGATAGACCACAAGCTGAGAAATGTTTACTCCAATGCGAAGTGATGGAAGCTGACCCCCACCCCTTGTCGGATTGTCTTAAAAGGAGATTTTTGATGAAGAAGGGAGAGAGTTCTGCGACGAGTCGACCAGAATAGTTGTTTTTCTTTTTTTTTTGCTCTGAAGTGACTGAATAGGCTGGAGATAGCGCCTTTTTTCCAAGGTGAGCTACTTGTGGTTTCGTTGTCACGCCGTGTGATAATGAAGTTCTGCCGTATACCAGGCAATTAGATTCGACGTAGACTCGATAACTCCATACCAACTCCATACCTCCATCCCGATACCAACTTCGGAATGAACTGTACTTGTGATTTAATCATGCATTTGTGATAAAGTTTTATTTTTAATTTTCCTTTCTTTGTATAACAGAGTACATTATTATATATAAAAGTCGGGCTGAAAGGTTCGTAGGCTGACACATAGATGGCGCTACTAGCATTAAATTCATACGATTTTTAGTTAGCCCTAACCTTCAAAAAACACGTGTATAAATTTCACAAATTTGAATGTTTTTGACAGCTGTTGCAAATTAGTATGTGAGTTATAGCATTTTTAGTGTTCATCACGTGCAGTCCACTCGGCTGACTGTCAATTGGACTCCGGTGTGAAATGATGGAGCCATGTTCATCCATTGTCACATATCGAAGCAAAAATTCGGGTTTATTACGATTGAACAGCTCCAAACACTGCTTAGAATCATTAATTTGTTGTTTTGTGTCGATTGTGAGCTCGCTCGGCACCCACTTTGAGCAGAACTTTCATATCCAAATATTCATTCACGATAAGTCCAACA
Organism: Caerostris extrusa; assembly: GCA_021605095.1. NCBI lineage: Eukaryota > Metazoa > Arthropoda > Arachnida > Araneae > Araneidae > Caerostris > Caerostris extrusa. The sequence goes on from BPLR01017458.1 coordinate 155,469, forward strand.
CGTTCCTTTGAAATCTTTAGGGTCTCAGCTATCTCAATCAACTTCACTTTATGGATATCAGAAATTATTTTGTGGACTTTTTTGATGTTTTCGTCTGTAAATGCCTCTTTGGAGCGTCCATTGCGTGCATCGTCCTCGGTGCTCATTTCGCCTCGTTTAAATTTAGCAAACAACTTCTCTACGGTTGATTTTTCTGGTACAAAGCCCGAATAATGTTTATCAAGTGAAGCCTTGGCTTCAATGGTATTTTTTTCGCAAAAAGCAATGATTTATTAACACACAAAATTCCTTTTTATCCATTTTCAAACTAACAAAAATTGCTTTACTAAAAATGTTATAACTCACATACTAATAGTGCAACAGCCGTCAAATTTATACACGTGTCTTTTGAAGGTTAGAGCTAACTAAAAATCATATGGATTTAATATTAGTAGCGCCATCTATGTGTCAGCCTATGAACGTTTCAGCACACCTATTGTATATCTATATCTATATATATATATAGATAAATATATATATAATGATACATATCATGATTAATTTTATATATATTTTAAAATGTTGAATTGTTGTTTTTAAAAATTTATATATTTCTTGAAATAAATTTTGTGTGAAATTTTTAAAATTTACTATAAAAATATTTTAGGAAAACATCGGTTTAAGCAAAATATTTTAGAAATACATATTTAGACACGTATTTAAATTTTCAGCACGTATTTATATAAAATTTGATAGTTTGAAGTTTAATAATATAATATAGGATTTATTAGATACAAAACTTTTATATTATATATCTAAAAATTTATATTCATTTTATGCAAAAATTTTAAACCGTCGCATCTATCTTATTTTTATAAAGTGAACTTTACTTTCCTAAACTATTAAATTTTGTATTATAATAGTCAAATATGACATTAATTTCATACTTTCAAAGCATCCATACAGCAACGAAAATATGAATTTTTTATTGATTTTGCAATAAATGTCCTGAAAATTATGTGCAATTTAAATGAAAATTTTCAGAATAAACAGAAAAAAAATTGAACATAACATAGAAGAAAAATGGACATTAAAGTAATAAAGTTTAGCACGAGATTGAAGATATTATCAGAATTTATAAGATTTTATCTAATATTTTTTTTTTCTGTTTTAATGCCAAGTATTGCATAAAAATATATATTTTGGTTACTACATAGGCATTGATTGATGGTATCTAAATTTTAAAGTATTTTTTAATTCATATTAAAATTGATCAATCAATCTTTCGATACAAAAATTGCTTATCATTTAAAAATATCGCCCTGCATACTTTTCAGTGAGCCTTCATAAACTTGATAAAATTGAAATTCACCTCGACAGTTATAGATAAAAACACTTTTTAACATTTAATGTTTTTTTACTACATATCTATTAAAAATAATCGTTTTTTTTAAATTTATTATATTTATTCAGAACGAGTAAATATGATTTATGATTTTCAAGCTGCAGTAAACTTCATCATTCATTTTACTTTGGTAACTTTTGATGAGAAAATATCAATGGGTTCAGAAAAATACTAAGAATTTTTTAAACAAACTATATTTGACAATTTTACTATAATCAAGTATTTCCATTTCCTAGTAGTAAATTAAACAATTACTTTATTTTAAAACAAATGTTTAGTAATGCTACAGTGATCTCTATTTTTTTCTTTAAAGTAAAAATTTATGTGTTTATATTTCTTGGAATTGTAAATTCATGATAGAGGTTTATTTTTTTATTGAATCCTTTGTTTATCATTTTAATGCAATTCAAAGGGAATTCTCAGTTCATATTTGCTTCTTGTATTTTGAATCAAGGTACTTCTGTTTGCAGGCTTAACCTACAACTTTCAGGGTAGTTTAAGATCTAAGTAAGAAATACATTATCCTCCATACTGTAGCTTTTTTTCCAAATAATAGAGATGCATTTCCTGTTTCCAGGGAGACGAAGAAACGAATGCATATTCTTTAACAAGTGCATATTAACTACCTATAACTCAAATAAGACAGCAGATAATCAGTTGTAGATATTTGTATTACATGCAATTAGTGTTTTGTACTAATGAGAACAACCTGTCACTCATATCCGATAGTAGATAATCAATGTCATGGATAACGGCACCTCATGAAAGCGATTATCTTGACAGGTCGAAACAATTAAAGATGGATTACGTGAGGAATTGCTGCATTGGTGACGGACCATGGGCTGAGGAAATATCCACTCCAATGAACCCCCTTTTGATTGATTTTCTTAAAGGGATGTCTTTGAAGAAGAACAAGAGAGTGTTGAGAAGTGTTGTTTTTCTCTTTTTCTGACTGTGATTAAAGGCTGGAGATTCTGTCTCTTTACAAAATGAGCTCCATGTGCTTTCGTGTATCATGCAGTGTGATAGTTATGGTCAGCTTCCCTCACATACCATTAGAGTCGACACTTCCTCAGCCCATGGTCCATCACCAATCAAAATGCAGCAACCCCTCACCTTTCGACCTGTGAAGGCAATAGTTAATTTCATGATGTCTCATTATCCACGACACTGATTATATACTATCAAATTTGTGTGACAGGATGTTCTCATGAGTACAAAACACTAATTGCATGTGATATAAATATCCACAATCCTGCTTATTCGCTGTCAGATTTGAGTGATAGGTTGGTATTATGCAATTGTTAAAGAATATGCATTCCTTCCTCCTAGGAACTGAAATACCAAATCTCTTCACGTGAGAAAAAAAAAAAATCAGTGTGTTTGATTGAAATAATTACAATATGTAGAATAGCGCACGTTTCGCAATACATTTTTTATTATTTCAGGATTCAATAAACGTAGTCTTAAAACCAGACCAGACAACAATTGTTATTCCGCGTCCGTATCTTCAACTTGCACGCTCCCCCTGGGTAATGCAAAGTGAGTAACGTCTGTGCAGCTCTTGCCTTAAGGCATCCAAGACCAAGCTGTCTAAGTGTTTGCCAGCTGCAAAAATATATATATATATATATATATAAATAATATATAATATATATATATATAATCTATATATAATATATATATATATATATATATATATTTATATATATAAATAATATACATATGTGTTATATGCAGGATGATTATTATTACGGTCCCACTTTCAAAATGATATAAAAATAAACCACTCGTCACAATAAGTTCAAATTTGAACTGAAGATTGATGCCGATGACACATCAAAAATATTTCCAAAGTGTATTAATAAAAGCGAAATTAAAAAAAATGTAGGAATAAATAATAACTAGAACAGTAATAACTAGAATAACTAGAAATAAATATAATAATTTATAATTGTAAAAAAAATGTAGAACAAGAATTTCAAATAAATTCGGGCTGTGTAAATTTGATTTTTTAAACGTGATTGATTTGTTTGACTTTATATAACTGGAATAATTTAATGCATCCTTTTTCATGTTGAAATAAGATGCAGATATATTAACTTTTTTTAATTTAATAGTTTAAAATAAACTATTCAATTTATGAAAATATTATTAGTGTTTCATTCATAAAATTTTTAACAAGATATCACTTTTGGAGCTTCTTTTGTTACTGACAACTATATTCAAGCCCAAATGCTCCATAATCTCTTTTACCGTCAACAGGAGTTTAAACCTGTCAGCTCAAGAGTTTAATCTGTTTGTCTAAACCTGTCTCTCTTGATCCCAGGTTTTCATCCAATTTTCAAATACCTAGAGATCGACAATAATCCTAACTTCTGAACGATGTATTGATTGGAAAACGTTCTTGAAAGAAAATTTTTAAATTGTATCTAATTATTAAATGATCTTATAGTATTTATCTTTTGAACTTGCACACTTTTTATGTTGAGACAATTTTAAAGGAATCAAAACATTAGCGAGAAACAGTATTTTTTTAATACTTGTCCACAGTAAAACTTTATGTTATGACTCTAAAACATATGTTATAGAATATAAAAAACAATTTATAAAAGGTTTATTATAATTAAAATGCCACATTAATAATGCTGTAAAAAAGAACCACTCGTCACAGTGAGTTCAAATTTGAACTGAAGATACTTGAAAAAGAGGAAGAGACGGTGCGGCATCAAAAAAGGTTCCAAAGTTTATTAATAGATGGCGTTGTAAGCGGCATAAAGAAAGTGAATTGGGTTCTCAGTGATATTTTGAATCGATATTACAACATATTTGGCATGCACATTAAACGAACTATACTGTTCAATGTGACGGAAAAAAATGACTTCCAAGTCATTCAACATCTGTGACATTTTTAGTGGAAAGCCCATCCCACACTGCATGGTCATACCAAATTGGACTGGAAAAACCGGTGGAGCTTTTTTTTAAGCCATGCCATTTATTTTGTCTTCAAGTATCTTCAGTTCAAATTTGAACTTATTGTGAGGAGTGCGCTTTTTTTTTACACATTTTTTAAAACAGAAACTTCAATTATATCCTCCTGTATATAACATATGCTTTCGAAATTTTTCTGTCAGTTAACTTTTAAAACTATTACTTCTGAGCGGAAGCAGGTTATGAGAAATCTTCTACTATGGTATCAAAAGTACTAGTTATAGATTAATAGTATCTATATGTAAAAATGATTAAGTTATGTAAGCACAGAACTAGAATTGTAAATAAATGTTTTATATCATCGCTAATTATAAATCTCAGTCATCTCAGACAAGTCATCTCAGATTTGTCATCTCAGACAAAAGCTAATTTCACGCGGTATAATTGTCCATGACTCTGATTATCTGCTATCATAATTATTCTCATTAGAACAAAATACAAATTGCATGTAATATAAATATCCACGGTCCTGCTACTGTCAGACTTTAGTGATAGGTTGTTCATATGCAATTTTTAAAGAATATGCATTCGTTTTTTCTGTCAACAGAAATGCCAAATCTCTACTCGCGAGAAAAATACTACAATGTGCTTGATTGAAATAATTACAATATGTGGAATAACGCATGCTTTGAAATTAATTTTTTATTATTTCAGAATTCGATACACGTAGTCTTAAAACCAGACCAGACAACAATTGCCTTTCGATTTTTAGTTTACGCGAGACAGAAAATAGGATTCTACAGATTTTCCGGAAAAAAAAAAAAACAAAGGAAAAACTAGCCAAAAAGGATCGAAAGGGCAAACAATTGAGTCGCAAGAACACCACCTGCGATGGGATTTTACCCTCCTGCCCGAAATTGTTTTTCTCGTTTTGTTATCTCGAAGCAAAAAGCCTCAAAGGAATCAAAACATTAGCGAGAAACAGTATTTTTTCTAATACTTGTCCACAGTAAAACTTTATGTTATGACTCTAAAACATATGTTATAGAATATAAAAAACAATTTATAAAAAGGTTTATTATAATTAAAATGCTACATTCATAATGCTGTAAAAAAAGAACCACTCGTCACAGTGAGTTCAAATTTGAACTGAAGATACTTGAAGAAAGAGGAAGAGACGGTGCAGCATCAAAAAGGTTCCAAAGTTTATTAATAGATGGCGTTGTAAGCGGAATAAAGAAAGGAATTGGGGTTCTCAGTGATATTTGAATCGATATTACAACATATTTGGCATGCACATTAAACGAACTGTACTGTTCAATGTGCTTTTCGGTTTTTGACGGAAAAATGACTTCCAAGTCATTCAACATCTGTGACATCTACTCGTGAGAAAAAATACTACAATGTGCTTGATTGAAATAATTACAATATGTGGAATAACGCATGCTTTGAATTTAATTTTTATTATTTCAGAATTCCGATACACGCAGTCTTAAAAACCAGACCAGACAACAATTGCCTTTCGATTTTTAGTTTACACGAGACAGATAACATAGAATTCTACAGATTTTCAGAAATAAAAAACAAGGAAAAACTCGCCGAAGGATCCAAAGGGCAAAAGAATTAAGTCGCAAGAACACCACCTGCGATGGGTTTACCCTCCTGCCGAAAATTGTTTTTCTCGTTTTGTTATCTCGAAGCAAAAAAGCCTGTTGAATATTTTAAGCTCAAAAACTTCTCATTCGGATATTTTTTTCTTTTGAATTTTTCACCGATAAAGAAACAACAAAATTATCAAAAGGGTTTATAATAATCGTGTATTTTGTTCTCGCCAAAATATCGAATATCGTTAAGTGTTTGTATCGTGTTTGTCTCTTAAAAATACCGATATTTCGATATTTTTTATTTCTTCCGAAAAGATGAAATATTGTGGTCACATCCATCATAGTCTATTCGTCAGAGCTTTATACTGTTTTTATTGGTTTTTCTTTTGGTTAGGCTTAAAGTTTTGTGTATTTTGTATCGAAAAGGTTTACAAGAAAAATGATTGATAACATCGCTAGGTCATAATCATGGTTTAAATTTAAAACATAGCTATCTACCTGAAAGTGTGCGTCGAAAATACTTTAAATGTAAAAATATTTGCTACAAAATTCTGTTTATTTAGGTTTAAATGTTCCATTTAAGTGTCCGACCATTTTGATTTTCATGAATAATGCCTGACTGGAGACCTTTAAAAACCTATATAAAAATACATATATTTATTTATTCATTAATTTTAAGAAATTTAATGATCTTAGGCCAAGTTCGGGGAGGCTATAGCTGATTCAAAAGCCACTCCCCCTAGCTGTGAATGTTTCTAAGCATCTGCAGTCAGAGGGAACAAAATTTGTACATTTCACTAAAAAAAATGGGCTGGTTAATATCTTGTAAAGGAGAGAAACTGAAAGCCGTGTTGTTGTTATTGTCGAGTGAAGAATACTAGGAAACCAAATATTGGGTTACTCCGAATAATATTGGCTATGTTGATTACCAGCTCAGAGTATAAATACTCTTCAAGGGAGGGCCCAGAAAATGCATGGCGGTTGCAACAGCTGGACAGTTAATGACATGATTGGTGAGAAGTAAGCTCGATATCAGGGCAGTTGCACATTTTTGATATTGTTTAACGCCATCGGCAGAAAATTTCATATTTTTGTGGTGTTTCATCCATAATCTTGTGAAAGTAGTAGCTGTCTTCTGTCGACATTTTTTTTGTAATTTAGTATTTAGTTTCGATCTTAAAAAAGAATGATAAGTTTTGGTTTTTGCTAAGGCCTTCTTCTAGATGTACAAAAATTTTAATTTTTATTTTTAATATTTTTCTTTTAACTTTTCAGCGAACTATTCTTCGCCAAATCGCGACATAGGGGCCGTTGGGACTTAGCGACATTTTAGGGCTCGAAATGTGCGATAAGTTTGCCAAATGTGGTAATCCGTTTTCCTTGTACTGTGTGCAATTAATTAACTTTATTTACAATCGCAAACCGTTACTTGGCGCATTTTGGCGAAAGGTTTCCGGATGCCAATCCCAACGGCCACTGTTCTACGATTTTGTCCTAATCAGTTTTAATAATTTATATATTAGTTGAACAAAACCTTTTTTTTTTTTGTGAATTTACAAATTTACTTCAAAAAATGTTTCAGAAGACATCAGTTTAAGCATAATATTTTAGAAATGCACATATTTAGACAATTTTTAATACATATACATATATATAAAACTTTTAATACTTATAAATAGACGTATAGCACGTATTAAATCACTTTTTGACTAAAAAAGGATTTATATAAAATTTGATACTTTAGATTTGATCAAGTTTTATAATACAATATGTGATTTATCTCATGCAAAACTTTTCTAATATATACCTAAAATTTGTATTCATTTTCTACAGAAAATTTAAATCGTCGCATCCATCTTATTTTTTATAAACTTAAGAACTTGCTACTTTCCTAAACAACTAAGTTTTGAATTATAATAGTCAAGATGCCATTAATTTTAAGCTTTCAAAGCATCTATACAGCAAACAAAATATGAATTTTTTATTGATTTTGTAATAAAAAAACATGAAAATTATGTGAAATTTAAAGGAAAATTTTTAGAATAAACAGAAAAAAATTGAAAATAATACTGAAAAAAAATGATTTTCAAGTATTAAAGTTTGGACGAGATTAAAGATGTTATCGGAATTTATAAAAGATTAATCTACTATAATTTTTTTTTTTTGGTTTTAAGCCAAGAGTTTTATAAAAATATATATTTTAGTTTCTAAATAGCCAATGATTGCTGATATTTAATTTTTTAAACAATTTTTTCCTATAATTCCTATTAAAATTCATCGATCAATCTTTTTATACAAAAATTGTTTATCATTTCAAAATATCACTCCGCATACTTTTCTACGAGCCTTCATAAACTTGATATTACTATTCATTTTTACTATAATAGATAAAAACACTTTTTAACTTTTAATCCCTTTTTATTATATATCCATTTAAAATAATTCGGTTTATTTAAATTTATTATATTTATTCAGAACGAGCAGATACGATTTTTCCTTTATCAATCTACATAAACTTCATAATGTATTTTTACTTTGGTAACTTTTGACAAGAATATATCAATGGATTCAGAAAAATTCCAAGAAATATTTGGAATCTTACTATAATAAAATATTTCCACTTCCTAGTAATAAATTAAACAATTAAAAATGTTTCATTTAAAAAATTTAATTAAAGAAATTTCTGTTAAATTAAATTTGTTTAATTTAAAAAATTTCAAACCAATTTTATTAGTGTTACAGTGATATCTATTTATTCATCTTATTTCTGTCCTAAAATGAGAAATTTAGGAATTTTATTTTTATATTTCTTGGAATTTTAAATGTAAAATAGAAGTTCCATTGAATCCTGTTTCCTCTTTTAACGCAATTCAGAATTCTGAAACTGAAATTCTTAATTATTTTTTTGTTTTATTTTGAATCATATAACTTCCGTTCTAAAGGTTTAATCCATAATTTACATGGTATTTTAAGATCTATGTAATCAATACATTATCATCCATATAACAGCATTTTTTCCAACGAGTATAGATATAGCATTTCTGTTCCCAGGGAAAACGTTAATGCCCATAATAACAAAATATAACTCAAATTTGACAGCATACAAGCAGTGTATTATATATTTATATTCATGTAATTAGTTTTTTGTACTAATGAGAACAACTTGTTACCATCTGACGGCAAATAATCATGTCATGGATTATGAGACCTCATGAAATTAGCGACTATCTTCACAGAGCAAAACAATTAAAGTTGGACTACGTGAGGAATTGCTGCATAGTGATTGGTTATTGACCATGGGCTGAGAAAGTGTCCAATCCAAGGAGAAGAGAAGGAAGCTGAACTCCTCTTGGTGGATTTTCTTATAGGAAGTTTTTTGGAAAAAGAGAAAAGAAAGTCGAGACGACAAGAATCTTGCTTTTTCTCTTTTTCTGAAAGTGATTCAACAGATCGGAGATTCTGCCCTTTACAAAGTGAGCTCCTTGTGGTTTCATATAGCATGCAGTGAGATTGTTAAGGTCAGTTCCCCTCCCTTTTCATTATAGTCGATACTGCCTCAGCCCATGGTTTATCACCAATCAACTGCAGTAACTCCTCAAGTAGACCATCTTTAATTGTTTCGACCTGTGAAGACAATCACTAATTTCATATCCACTATCCATGACACTGTTTAGCAACTATCAGAATTGAGTGAAAGGATGCATTCATTAGTACAAAACACTTATTGTGTGTAATATAAATATCCATGAGACTGCTTATTTGTTATCAGGTTGTGATAAATCGTTATTATGCAGTTAAAGAATATACATCCATGTCTTGGCAACAGAAATGCAAAAATATCTTCCAGGGAGAAAAATACTACAGTGGGTTTGATTGAAATAATTATAATATGTAGAATAACGTACGGTTCGTAATGCATGTTTTATTATTTCAGAATTCCAATACACATAGTCTTAAAACCTGACGAGACAACAATTGCCTTTCGATTTTTAGTTTCGCGAGACAGATAAAAAGGATTCTGCAGATTTTCCAGAAAAAAAAGGAAAACGAGCCAAAAGGATCGAAAGGGCAAAGAATTGAGTCGTAAGATCACCACCTGCGATGGGATTTAACGCTCCTGCCCCAAATTGTTTTCCCGTTTTGTTATCTCGAAACAAAAAGCCTGTTGAATATTTTAAGCTCCAAAAACTCTTCATTCGGATATTTCTTTTTTTTTTTTTTTTTTTTTTTTTAATTTTCCACCGATAAAGAATAAACAGAAATGTTTATCTAAACGTAAAATGCGCGCCAAAAATATCGAATTTCGTTAAGATCCGACACACCAAATTTTGCAGAAAAGATTACTCGAGATTTCTAATAAGCCTTTTTATACCTCAATTTTAAAAAGGAAAACAAAAAAGAATTCTATCTTTTCAAAGACCGATATTTCTTATTTTATTCTGAAAATATGAAACGTTGTGGTCACATCCATAATAGTCTATTAGACAGAACTTCATACTGTTTTTATTGGTTTTAAGTTCTTATTGATTTGGCTCAAAGTCTTGTGTATTTTGTATCGAAAGTTTCACTAGAATAATGATTAATATCATCGCTAAGCCATAATCATGATATAAACATAAAAAATAGCTATTTACCTGAAAATATTATACACTGAAGTGACAAAAGTCATGGGATACCTCTTAATATCGTGTCGGCCCTCCTTTCGCCCGGCGAAGTGCAGCAACTCGACGTGGCATGGACTCAACAAGTCGTTGGAAGTCTTCTGCAGGAATATTGAGCCATGCTGTCTCGCTAGACGTCCATAATTGTGAAAGCGTTGATGGTGCAGGATTTTGGGCACGAACAGACCTCTCGATGATGTCCCATAAATGCTCGATGGGATTCATGCCGGTCGATCTAGGTGGCCAGATCATTCGTTGGAATTGTCCAGAATGTTCTTCAAACCAATCGCGAACAGTTGTGGCCCGGTGACATGGCGCATTGTCATCCACAAAAATTCCATCGTTGTTTAGGTACATGAAGTCCATGAATGGCTGCAAGTGATCTCCAAGTAGCTGAACATAAGCATTTCCAGTCAATGTTCGGTCCAGTCGCACCAGAGGACCAAGTCCATGCCATGAAAAACAGCCCACACCATTACGGAGCCACCACCAGCTTGAACAGTGCCTTGCTGAGAGTTTGGGTCCATGGCTTCGTGGGGTCTGCGCCACACTCGAACCCTACCATCAGCTCTTACCAACTGAAATCGTGACTCATCGGACCAGGCCACGGTTTTCCATTCATCTAGGGACCAACCGATATGCTCACGTGCCCACGAGAGTCGCTGCAAGCGATGTCGTTCTGTCAGTAAAGGCACTCGAGTCGGTCTTCTGCTGGAATAGCCCAAGAAAGCCAAATTTCTTCGCACAGTTCTAACAGACAAGTCCCTTGTACGTCCCACATTGATTTCTGCGGTTATTTGACGCAGTGTTTGCTTGTCTGTTAGAATTTACGACTCTTTGCAGACGTCGCCGGTGTCGGTCGTTAAGTGCAGGCGGTCGACCACTGCGCTGTCCATGGTGTGATGTTATGCCTGAAATGTCATACTCTCGGCACACTCTTGACACAGTGGATCTGGGAATGTTGAATTCCCTAACCTCTTGTTGAACCTCTTCACATGAATAACTTGAACAGAAATGAAAGCTCTGCGAAAGCACTGCGCATTTATACCTGTTCTACGCGATGCTACTGCCATCTGAAAATTTGCATATTGCTATCCCATGACTTTTGTCACTTCAGTGTATGTATATATACATATATGTATATATATATATCTATATATATATATATATATATATAATTCTTATTTAATTTTTGAACAAACTAATCTGTTTTAAAACTTTATATATTAGTTGAACTAAATTTTTTTGTGTGAATTTAAAAATTTGCTATTAATTCATTGAAAAAATATTGGTTTAAGCAGAATGTTTTAGAAATACAAGTATATTTAGACAATTTTTAATACACATATATACATATAAAACTTTTAATTCTTATAAATACACGTATAGCACGTATTAAACAATTTGTTGGCCAAAAAGTATTTATATAAAATTTGATATTTTTAAATTTTATAATACAATATGAGATTTATCACATGCAAAACTTTTATAAAATGTACTTAAAAATTTGTTTTCATGTTACACAAAAATTTTAATTCGTCTCAACCATCTCTTTTTATAAACTCCAGAACTCGCTACTTTCCTAAACTGTTAAGTTTTGAATTATAATAGCCAAGATGTCATTACTTTTATGCTTTCAAAGCACCCACACAGCAAACAAAATATGAATTTTTCTTATTGATTTTTCAATAAATAACCATGAGAAATATGCGGAATTTAAAGGAAAATTTTCAAAATAAAAAAGTTTGAAAATAACATAGAAAAAAAAAATGATGTTCAAGTATTAAAGTTTAGCCCCAGATTAAAGATGCTATCGCAATGTATAAGATTATGTGTAATATACATTTTTTCTCTGGTTTAAAGCCAAAAATTGCATAAAAATATATATTTTAGTTTCTAAATAGGCAATGATTGATGATATCTAATTTTTAGATATCTTTTTTTTCTAAAATTCATACTAAAATTGCTCAATCAATTTTTTTATACAAAAATTGTTTATCATTTCAAAATATCACCCTGCATACTTTTCTATGAGCCATCATACTATAAACTTATATTATTATTCGCATTGTCTGTTATAGATAAAAACACTTTTAACTTTTAATCCCTTTTTATTATATACCTATTTAAAATAATTCTGTTTTATTTAAATTTATTATATTTATTTAGAGCAAGTAGATGCGATTTATCTTTACCAAGCTGCAATAGATTACATAATGCACTTTGCATTGCTTACTTTTGACTAGAAAATATTAATGGGTTCAGAAAAATTCCAAGAAATGTTATTAACATATTTGGTAATCTTACTACAATAAATTATTAGCATTTCGTAGTAATAAACTAAACAAATACTTTGCTTCAAAATAAAGGTTTACTGGTGTTTCACTGATCTCTATATATTGATCTTATTTCTATCTTAAAATAAGAAATTTATGGGTTTTTATTCCTTAGTATTTTAAATTTATAATAGAGGTTTTTTAATTTTTTTCATTGAATCCTTTTTTCTTTTTATTGCAATTCAGAATTCTGAAACTGGAACTCTTAAGGTTCTTTAAGAACCACTTAAGAAATATATTATCAGTCATACGTTAATTTACCTGCAACTTCAAAGTAACAGAGTAGTTGCTGATAGAACTACAAACATTAAACGGAGAATAGTAATTTATTGGACAGGGTTTTCAAAGTGATATAACATTAGAGTTGAAATAGTAAGGCAACCTAATCCTAAAGTTGTCAGTTGTCAGTTGTCAGTTACGAATTGAAGCGTTTCTTATTTAATGATTACATATTTGTCAGTTTTAGAACTTTTGAGGCTAATGACATCTGTGGCTTCTGGTATTTACTACAAATTGTTATTAAAAATATGAAAAATAATTTGATTCACAAGTGTTGTTCACTCGAAAGACGGACACTCGACGGCTCTCGAGTCTACGGCGAATCTTTTTCATCAGGTCTGCGGCAGACTTCAACTATCACCCTGCAAGTTACACGAAATCACAAGGTATTCACATCACTTTATATATTATTACACATATCACACATATATCACATCACTTTGTAAACAGGCGGAATCTTCGGCCGCTTCAATTACTTTCAGAAAAAAGACAAACAACACAAATCGACGCAGAAATCTCTTCTTCTCCCCGAAAACCTCCTTTTAGTAAATTCCATCAGGTAGGGGGATGCGGGAAGCTTCCTTTGCTTTTCACTAGAGTCGACACTTCCTCAGTCCATAGTCTATGATCAATCACGATCCAACAATTGGGGCCGTAGTCCATATTTTTTCTGTAATTGTTTCAACCTGTGATGGTTGAACAGAAAATTGCAAATTTCATGAGGTCTCATTAGTTCATGACACTGACGTATTATCAGAATTGAGTGACCGGATATTTTCATTACAGCAAAAAAATAATTGCATGTAATATAAATATCCACAATCCTGATTACCTGCTGTCGAATTTGAGTAATAGTTTGTTATTATGCAATTGTAGAAGAATATAAATTACTTTCCCCTAGGCACAGAAAAGCTATATATTTACTCGTTGGAAAAATGCCACAGTGTGTTTGATTGGAATAATTACAATATGTAGATTAGCGCACGTTTCGTAATGAATTTTTTTATTCTCTCAGATATCCAATACAGGTATTCCGACTGATTTTAAAACGTAGTCTTAAACCAGATGAAACAACAATTGCCTTTCGATTTTTAGTTTCCGAGAATCAGATAAAATAGGATTCTACAGATTTTCCAGGAAAAAAAAAAACAAAGAAAAACTAGTCAAAGGACGGAAAGGGCAAAGAATTGTCGTAAGAACACCACCTGCGATGGGATTTACCCTCCTTTCCGAAATTGTTTTTCCGTTTTGTTATCTCGAAGCAAAAAAGCCTGTTGAATATTTTAAGCTCCAAAAACTTCTCTTTCGAATACTTTTTTTTCCTTTTGAATTTTTCACCGATAAAGAAACAACAAAATGTTTATCAAAAGTTTTACAACAATCGCGTTTTATGTTCTTTGTGTTTTTGGTAAAATACACTCCAAAAATATCGAATTTCGTTAAGATCTGACACCCCAAATTTTGCAGGAAGATTACTTGAGATTTGTAATAAGCCTTTTATACCTCAATTTCAAAAAGAAAAACCGATACTATCTTTTAAAAGACCGATATTTCTTATTTCTTCCAAAAAGATGAAATGTTGTGGTCACATCCATCATAGTCTATTCATCAAACTTCTCCCTGTTTTCATTGGTTTTAAGTTTTTATTGGTTAGGTTTAAAGTTTTGCGTAGGTTAAAATCTAGGATACTGTACCCTTTGTGCCAAACACATCGCCAAGTTGCCAAGTCGGTAAGTAAGCATAGAAATGAATGGGCCAGGTAGTTTGCGCGGTAAAATGATATTGCGCCAAAATCCTTTACTGTGTTGCCAAATCGCCAAGTAAACAGACAAAAAGGTTGCCTAAGTTCGGTGTCATTGTAAAGTGCGCTATTTCGCCAAAATTTATAGCCAAACAGTGCTTTTACGCCAACATTAGCAGCCAAATAGCTATTACGTCAAAGTTTATTCCTGAAAAGGCTTTGAAGCCAAAGTTTATTCCTGAATAGGCTTTGAAGCCAAAGTTTATTCCTGAAAAGGCTTTGAAGCCAAAGTTTATCGCTTTAACGCCAAATATTTTCATTATCCTTTATCGCCAACATTTATCGCTTTATAGCCATTTTTCACTAAGCAAATTTTGTTATATAACTTCTTTTAAGCCAAAAATGCTTTATCGCCAATATTTATTGCTTTATAGCCAAATATTTTCACTAAGTGAATCTTGCTTTTTGAGGCGCTTTTACGCCAAAAGTTGATGCTTTATCGCCAATATTTATCACTTTATAGCCACATTTTTTCCACTAAGTGAATCTTGTTTTTGAGGCGCTCTTACTCCAAAAGTTGATGCTTTATCGCCAAATTTTTATCACTAAAACTTTTTATCTCTGGAATACTTTTGCGCCAAATGAAACCGCTTTTACGCCGAAATTAACGCTATTATGCCAAAAAAATTATATCTAAAATGCCTTTACGCCAATTTATATCGCTTTATCGCCAAACTTTTACCACTATTATGTCAACTTTTTAATGTTTTCTTTTACGCCACATATTGCCGCTTTAACGCCAAAATATATCATTATTTTGTCAACATTTTATTCCTAAATTGCTTTCACACTAAATTAAATGGGTTTATCGCCAAATTATTATGTGGAATTTTATTTTGCTAAGTCTAAAAAAAAATATCGTTTAAACAAAGATAATAATCGCTGTTAATTGATAAAATTTCGATACGATAAAATTTCACTAAAGTTATTCGCCAATTCTTTTTTTTTTTTTTTTTTTTTTTTTTTGTAATGTTATAAAATAAGTCATTTTCTTTACGAAACCGAATTCGAATGATAAATTAATATTAACAAAAAGATAAAAAAGAAGAAAAATCTAGAGAATAACTTACCTTTATTGTGGTATGTCCTTCCTTTGTGGTGGAAACAAACATTTTATTCCATCGGTGAAATCATAAATTATTTTTCGGATGTCACATTTTTGTGCTGGCGCCGCCACATGCACTCTGCCAGATAATTATTAAATGTTCGGACACATTATTTTATTCATATTAATTTATTTTAATTATTAAAAATTTAAATTGTAACGTTAACTAACGTTCTAAAAAGCTAAAGCTTCAAATATTCCGAGCGAATTCTAATTACGGTTGTCACAAAATCCTAACTAAACGAACATCTTTAAAAGGAAATTAATTATTTAAGAATAAAATATAAGTTGTTAATAAATAAAAAAAAATAAATAAAAAATTTATTAATAAATAAAATATTTGTTTCTTACTTTCCTGAGTGGCAACTTCATAAATATTGTTCATGTTCTGAATCAGTGACCGACATACGTTGTAAGAATAAGTTCTGAATAATCAGTAATTTATTGGAATACTAATTTAAAAGAATATATATTTCTGTTCTTATGTACCGCAAATAAGTATTCTGCAAATAATAATATAATCACAGTAACAATAAATAGTCATTATATTGTTTGGAAAATGAAGCTACGAATTCCTCTAATTATAGTATTGCAACCCCAAAAGAAATTGGCGGAAAATTGGCGAAATATTCAGGGTTGCAAGATTGGCGACTTCCTCAGGGGTACAGTATCCTAGATTTTAACCAAAATATTATATATATATATATCAATAAAATATTTCATTGCTTAAAATATATATATATATATATATATATATATATATATAATATTTTATATATATATATATACATAATAGTTATTTAATTTTGAACAAACTAATCTACTTTAAAATTTTATATATTAGTTGAACTAAATGTTTTGTGTGAGTTTACAAATTTGCTAAATTGAAACTATTGGTTTAGACTTACAAAAAAAATTAGGCTAAAAATTTATGGTTAAATGGTTAAAATTTAGAAAATATTAGATTAAACAGAATTTTTCAGAAATACATGCATATTTAGGCGATTTTTAATACACATACATACATATAAAGCTTTTATTTTATATCACGTAGCACATGTTAAACCACTTTTCGGCCGAAAATGATTTACATAACGTTTGATACTTTCAAATTTTATAACATAAAACGGCATTTTTTACATGCCAAACTTTTCTAATATATACTTAAAAAATGTGTATTCATTTTATACAAAAATTAAAATTTTTTTTTTTTAATTAATCAGAATATTTTAGAAATGCACGCCTTTAGACACCTTTAGACACCTTTTTGGCCAAAACAAGATTTATACAAAATTTGATACTTTCACGTTTTATAATATAGTATAAAATTTATCAGATACAAAACTTTTTTATTATATACTTAAAAATTTGTATTCATTTTATACACAAATTTTAAATCTACGCCTCCATCTTATTTTTATAAATTTAAGAATTCGCTACTTTCCTAAACTATTAAGTTTTGAATAATGAAAAGCTAGGACGCCATTAATTTTATGCTTTCAAAGCATCTGTACAGCAAACCAAATGTGAATTTTTTTATTGATTTTGCTATAAATAAAATATGAGAATTATGTGCAATTTGAAGGAAAATTTTCAAAATAAACAGAAAAAAATTGACGCTCAAGTAATAAAGTTTAGCACGAGTTCGAAGATGCTATCAGAATTTTAAAGATTAAATCTGCTAATAATAATTTTTTTGGGGTTTAATGCCAAGAATTGTATAAAAATATATATTTTAGTTTCTAAATAAACTATGATTGATGACATGTAATTTTTAAGTATTTTTTTCTAAAATTCATATTAAAATTCATCGATCAATCCTTTTATGCCAAAAATTGATTATCATTTTTTAAAATATCACCCTCCATACTTTTCTATGGGCCATCATAAACTTTATATAAATATTTACCTTGACTGTTATAGATAAGAACACTTTTTAACTTTTAATCCTTTTTTACTATATAACTATTTAAAATAATTCAGTTTTATTTAAAATTTATTATATTTATTCAGAACGACCAGATATGATTTATCGTTATCAGGCGGAAGTAAATTTCATAATGTAGTTTACTTTGAGACTTTTGACGAGAAAATATCAATGAATTCAAAAATACTTTGAAATATTTAACATATTTGGCGATTTTACCATAATCAATTTTTTCACTCCCTAGTAATAAATTAAACAATCACTTTGTTTCAAAACAAATGTTTACAAAAAATGTTACAGTGATCTCTGTTTATATGTTTTTATTTCTTTGTTTAAAATAAAAAATTTATGGGCCTGAATAGCCAGTGGCTAGCGCTCTGGTGCTCGGTACCATAAGTTTCGGGTTCGAGTCGGTGGTGCCTTGGATGTTTGTAGGGGTTCGGAATCCACTTTAAACCAGGTCCCGCTCTAATGGGACCTTAGAGCGTTGCGGGGCATTGTTACTCCGCGTCCGCGGCTTATCTTCAGGTTAAAACGCTCCCCCTGGGTCATGCAAAGTGAGTAACGTCTGTGCAGCGCTTGCCTTAAGGCATCCAAACCAAGCTGTCTAAGTGTTTGACAGCTGTATTGGAAAGAAAAAAAATAAGAAACTTATAGGTACGTATTTCGTGGAATTCGATGTTGTTTCTTACCCTGCTTTGTCGGCAGCAAAAATCTAGATCAAGAACTCGTGTGTGGTCTCATGGAAGGAGGGATGCAGCTTCTGTTGTGATGAATCCCCCGTAGATAGAATTTCGACTTAGCTCCGTGACGTTGAAGAAGGAGGAAGTGCCTTTTGGGGGTAACTATCCTGCATTTGGGTGTCGTATGGGAAAAACCGGAAACCCCATTCCCATCAGCTACTGCGACACGCGAGGAAAGATGCTGAACATCACCAACGCCATCCAGTCTCCTTTTAAACAGTGTCTACAACAAAATCGCCAAAGCTTTGAACATTCGCCCTAATGCTCACCAGGGGAGTGTTTTCCATTGAGCCATGAGCGGGGCATTTATTGGAATTCATAATAGAGGTTTAATTTTTTTCATTGAATATTTTGTTCCTCTTTTAATGCAATTTCTAATTATCAAACGGAAAATCTCAGTTAATTTTTTTGTTTTATTTTGAATTAAGTAACTTCAGTTCTAAGGCTTAGCTCATAACCAACATCAAAGTAGCTTAAGATCTACATAAGAAATACTTTATCATCCATACTGTAGAAATTTTTACATCTAGTCGAGATTTAGCATTTCTGTTCCCTGGGGAAACGAAGAAACGAATGTATATTCTTTAACAAGTGTATAATAAAAATCTGTTACTCAAAAATGACAGCAGATAATCAGTTGTGGATATTTATATTACATGCAATTAGGGTTTTGTACTAAGGAGAACGGTCTGTTACTCAAATCTGATAGCAGATCCTCCGTGTCATGGATAATGATACATTACAAAAATAAGCGATTGTCTTCACAGGTCGAAACAATTAAAGACGGACTACGTGATGAGTTGCTGCATCGTGATTGATGATAGACCATGGGCTGAGGAAGTGTCGACTACAATAAGAAGTGAGGGAAGCTGACCCCCCTTACTTACAAATTATTAATTATTGTTTACAAAAAAAAATGAAAAATAAATTTGATTCACAAGTTCTATTCACACTAAGGACGGTGATTTTCAGAGTTCTCTAGTGAATCTGATCTACTTGATCTGCGGCAGACTTAATTATCACACAGCATGATATGTGGCATTCAAAAGGGTTCTCTTTATAAACATAGCTAATAAAACATTTAGTTTAGGATCTAAGAGAAAAATGCATTATCATCCATACTGCAGAATTTTTCTAACTAGTAGAGATATAGCATTTCTGCTCCCAGGTTAAAATCAAATGAATGTATATTCTTCAACAAGTACATAATAACCGCATATTACTCAAATCTGTGTAGCAGATAATCGGTTGTGGATATTTATATTACATGCAATTAGTGTTTTTGTGACTATCTGCTATCAGATTTGATTTCTTGAGGTCTCTATTATCCATTGTTACGTATTATTATATCAAATTCATGATTGAAATTCATCAATTCATCAAAAATTGTTTATCATTTCAAAATATCAAAAGATCATATATTATCCTGCAGAATTTAGTTATGATCTATCATAAATTTTAAAGAATATACATTCACCTTGACTGTTTTTGAACAGAATTGCTATTATTTTCAATTGGGAAAAATACTACAGTTGTTTGATTGAAATAGTTACAATGTGTAGAATAACGTACATTTCTCAATGAATTTTTTTATTATTTCAAAATTCCAATACAGGCATTACATCTATTGTTATAACGTAGTCTAAAAACCTGACAAAACAACAATTGCCTTTCGCTTTTTTGGTTTCCATGAGACAGATGAAATAGGATTCTACAGATTTTCCAGGAAAAAAAAAAAAAAAGAAAAACTAGCCCAAAGGATCGAAAGGGCCAAGAATTGAGTCGTAAGAACACCACCTGCGATGGGGATTTACCCTCCTGCCCCAAATTGTTTTTCCCGTTTTGTTATCTCGAAAAAAAGCCTGATGAATATTTTAAGCTCCAAAAACTTCTCATTTTGATACTTTTTTTTTTCTTTTGAATTTTTCACCGATAAAGAAACAACAAAATGTTTATCAAAAGGGTTTACAACAATCGCGTTTTATGTTCTTTGTGTTTTTGGTAAAATACACTCCAAAATATCGAATTTCGTTAAGATATGACACAAAATTTTGCTGAAAGATTACTTGAGATTTGTAATACGCCTTTTATACCTCAATTTTTAAAAATAATACTATCTTTTTAAAAAAAGACAAATATTTCTTATTTCTTCCGAAAAGATGAAACGTTCTGGTCACATCCATCATAGTCTGTTCATCAGAACTTCATAGTGTTTTAAGTTCTTATTGGTAAGGCTTAAAGTTTGTGTATTTTGTATCGGAAGGTTTACAAAAACAATGATTGATATCCTCTTTAGGCCATAACTATGATATAAAATATAAAACATATATTTACTTGAAAATCCATTCAGGCCCTATATATAGATAGTTTAATAAATAATATCAGTATCTATATATATAATGTTTATTCAATTTTTGAACAAATGATCTGCTTTGAAAAGTTATGTGTCAAATGAACTAAATTTTTGTGGGAATTTCCATGAATTTGCTTTAAAAAACATTTTCAGAAAATAACGGTGTAAGCATAATATTTTAGGAATGCACGGGGGACGATTTTTAATACATATACATCCATATAAAACTTCTAGTACATAAAAATACACGTATAAAACTTATTAGACGATGGGGCCAATAAGTATTTATATAAAATTAATGTAGTTTTACTTTTCTTTGTATAACTAACAGAGTTCATTGTTTATATATATTATATTTTTGTTGTTCTTATATATATAAGGCTTAATTTTAATTATTTTTTTTTTTTTAAAGTTGCAAAAACAAGTCTGTTTAATCAGAATATTTTAGAAATGCTATAAGCCTTTAGACACCTTTTTAAAAGTATTTATACCCATATTTGATACTTTCAAGTTGCTATGATATAATATAAAATTTATCAGATACAAAACTTTTCTAGTATACCTACGGTTTAAATTTGTATTCATTTTATACATAAATTTTAAATCTTCGCATCCATCTTATTTTTATAAACTTACGAAGCGGCTACTTTCTTAAAGTATTAAGTTTTGCAATTATAATAGCCAAGATGCCATTAATTTCATTTTCAAAAACATATCTTGAAAAATATGAATTTTTATCGATTTGCTATAAATAAAAACATGAAATTTACGTGAAATTAAAATGGGAAATTTTCAACAATTAAAAACAATTCAAATAACATAGGAAAAAAAAATAATGCTTCAAGTAATGAGTTTAGCACGAGATTGAAGATGTTATTGAATTTATAAGATTGCATCTACTATACATTTTTTTTTTTTTTTGGTTTAAACCAAGTATTTCATCAAAATATATATTTTAGTTTCTAAATAGTCAATGATGGTTGATACTATTTTTAAAATATTTTTTTGTCATACATATGACACACCAAATTTTGCTGAAAGATTACCGAGATTTGTAATACGCCTTTTATACCTCAATTTTAAAAAAATAATACTATCTTTTTGAAAAGACCGATATTTCTTATTTCTTCCGAAAAGATGAAACGTTCTGGTCACATCCATCATAGTCTGTTCATCAGAACTTCATAGTGTTTTAAGTTCTTATTGGTAAGGCTTAAAGTTTTGTGTATTTTGTATCGGAAGGTTTACAAGAACAATGATTGATATCCTCTTTAGGCCATAACTATGATATAAATATAAAACATATATATATATATATATATTCTGCTCTATCTCTCTCTCTCTCTATATATATATATATATATAACATGTAACATACATATATGTTATTTGTATAACATATGCTTTCCGAATTTTTTTGACGGTTAAATAAACGAAACTTTCGAAAATACATGTGGGAGGAATTTTGAAGTTATTTACACGTCTCTTTGAAGATTGTAATTTTAATATGACTGGCACTGGCTTTAATAGCATTTCGCACGCGAATTCATCAATTTGTAACAAATAATTTCCATCTACCAACGTTGTTAGTTAAGAAAGGAGGATTAATATATTTCAATAAAGTTTAATGAAAAATTGCCCAACATTTACTAATAAATGAATTAACTAATTAATAATAACTTTGATTTTTTACGAAATGAAGTTGTGCTTTATTATTATTAAAATTGCTTGTGTTTATTAAATCTTATCCTTATATTAAAACTATTTTAAAATCATATCTTAATAATAATTTTTTTTTACAAAATGAAGTTATGTTTTATAATTTTACATGCATTTTTTATTTAAATTATATCTTAATAATAAAATTTTTTTGTTTACGAAAGGAAGTGTAATAATTTTTCAAGCATTTTATTTTTAAATCATATCTTAATAATTAATTAAAAACATTTTTTGCTTATTAAATGAAAGTATGCTTTTATCATTTCCACGTATTTTATATATTTAAATCTATTAACATTTTTTGTTAATAAGTGAAGATATTCTTTGTAATTTTCCAAGCATATTATATTTAAATATTTCTAAATATTAATTTTTTGTTTACTAAATGAAGTTACGCGTTTTAGAATTTTCCAGGCATTTTATATTTAAATCATATCTATATAAAAATTTGTATATGAGAAAGGAAGTTATGTTTTATAATTTTCCATTCATTTTATATTTAAATCATATATTATAACTTTTTGTTTACTAAATGAAATTAGAAACTAATGAAAAATTCCACGAATATTATATTTAAATCTTATCTTACTATAACTTTTTTACTAAATGAATAATTAATGAATCTTATATTTACTAAATGACGATATGTTTTATAATTTATCACGCTTATGTATTTAAATCCTATATATTTTATATAAATCATATCTATTTACATCTTTTATCTATATGTATATTAAATCATACCTACTTTACATCTTTTATTTTATATTAATTTTATATATCGCATATACATTTTAATCTTTTCTTTTTATATTTAAATCATATCTTAAGAATAAAATTTTTATGTTTACTAAATGAAATTTTATTTTATAATTTTCCACGTATTTTAAATTTAAATCTTAGCTTAATATTAAAACTTTTGTTTACTAAATGAAGTTATGCTTCATAATT
This sequence comes from Caerostris extrusa, assembly GCA_021605095.1. NCBI lineage: Eukaryota > Metazoa > Arthropoda > Arachnida > Araneae > Araneidae > Caerostris > Caerostris extrusa. Next base: position 179,263 of record BPLR01017458.1, read on the forward strand.
TTCCATGCACTTTATATTTTACTTAAAATTTCATTAATTATTCTGCATTTCTGCTTAACTTTACATGCTTAACATCCTAACTTGTTCATGAAAACTCACATGATAAACAAACTCTGAATTGAATTTAATGTACTTTAATGCGCTATTCGAGACTCTAACAAAACAAAAAAGATCGAAATCGGAACTGAGTGAGGCGTATTCAAAATGAAAGGGAAAATGGGTTAGAAATTCCCTACGGACTTCATTAAACTTTAAAGTTTTCATAAACACAACGTAAGAAGGGCCGTTTGTTTTATTTTGGGGAAATTTACATAACAACTTTTGAAATTTTTGAAGAAACTACAGGGGATTTTTTTAAAAATATTCTTCATAAAACTGGTTGTGAAATGTGAGTTTTCCGTTGCAAACTTTTTAAAATATAATTCATCGAATATTTCAAAGGAAAGACTATATAAAATATAGAGATAATCACGTATTAGAATTATATTAATATATAATTTGCTATTTTCCAAGCACTTTATATTTAAATCATATCTTAATGAAAAATATGAAAATCTTTTTGTTTACTATACGAAGTTATACTTTTAATTTTCCACTCATTTTATACATAAATAATATCATAATATTACTACTTTTTTTGTTGATTAAATACTGTTATGATTTATAATTTGTCATGCATTTTATATTTAAATCATATCTTAATATTAAAACTTTTTGGTTTACTAAACGAAGTTATGCTTTACAATTTTCCACACAAATATAATTAAATCATATTTTAATATAAAACTTTGTTTACTAAATGAAATTATGCTTTATAATTTTCGACGCACATTACATTTAAATCATATATTAATATTAAAATTTTTTTTTGTTTATCTAAATGAAGTTATGTTTTAAAACTTTCCACGTATTTTATATTTAAATAATATTTTAATATTAAAACATTTTTGTTTTCTGAATGAAGCTTGTTTCATAATTTTCCATGAATTTTATATTTAAATCATATCTTTTATTTTACTAAATGTTGTTATGTTTTATAATTTTCTGTGAATTTTATATTTAAACTATATCTTAATATTAATTTTTTTTTTTGTTAATATGTGAAGATATTCCTTATAATTTCTAAGCATTTTATATTTAAATCATATCATAATATTACATTTTTTTTTACTAAATAAAATTATACTTTATGATTTTCCACGTTTATATTTTATTTTTCAAACTTCATTAATTATTCTACAACTCTGCATAACTTTACATCTTGCTTAACATCCTAACTTGTGCATGAAAACTCACATGATAAACAAACTCGAATTGAATTTAATGTGTTTTAATGTGCTATTTGAGACTCTAACGGGCCTTTAACAAAACAAAAGATCGAAATCTGTCCTAAGTGAGGCGTATTTAAACCTATCAAAAGGGAAAATCGGTTGGAAATTCCCTACGGATCTTATTAAACTTTAAAGTTTCCATAAACACAACGTAAGAAGAGAAGGCCTGTTTTTATTTTAGTGAAATTTACATAACAACTTTTCATGTTTTTAAACAAACTACAGGCAATTTTTTTAAAGTAATCTTTATAAAACTGGTAGGGAGTGTTTCGTTGCAAACTTTTGTAATATAATTCATCGAATATTTCAAAGGAAAGACTATATAAAAAAGGGATAATCATGTATTAGAATTATATTGTATTATTTTGAAAACATTTTAGATTTAAATCATATCTTATTAATGAAACTGTTTTGCTTACTAAATGAAGATATACTTTTATAATTTGCCACGCATTTTATATTTAAATCATATCTTATTATAAATTAAATAAAAATTAATTGCTTAAATTTGCTTACAAAATGAAGATATATTTTATAATTTTCCACTCATTTTTTATTTAAATCATGTCTTAACATTAAAATTTTTTTTATTTAAAAAGTGAAGATATTCTTTATAATTTCCCACTCATTTTATATTAAGATCATATCTTACTAAAAAAAAAAAAACTTTGTCTGCTAAATAAAATTACATTTTTATAATTTTCCATGCATTTTATGTTTAAATCATAACTTCATATTAAAATCATCCTTTCAATCATCACCATTTTTTTTTTAATTTATGGATTTATGCTTCATAAATTTCCACAAATTATATATTTAATTATAATTAGATATTCTTTATAATTTTCCAAACATTTTATATGTAAATCATACCTTAACATCAAAACTTTTTGCTTACTACATGAAGTTATGCTTTATAATGTCAAAAGCATTTTACATTTTACTTCAAACTTCATTAATTATTCCACAAGTCTGCTTAACATCCAAACGTGTTCATGAAACCTCAGTTGATAAACAAACTCCATATTGAATTTAATGTGTTTTAATGTGCTATTCGAGACTCTAACAGGCCTTTAACAAAACAAAAGGCCCGAAATCTGAACTGAGTGAGGCGTATTTAAAGCTTATGAAAGAGGAAAATCGGTTGGAAATTCCCTACAGATCTTATAATAAAGTTTTTCATAAACACAACGTAAGAAGAGAAGGCCTGTGTGTTTTATTTTAGGGAAATTTACATAACAACTTTTTATGTTTTTTAAAGAAACCATGGGGATTTTTTTTTTAAAAGTAATCTTTATAAAACTGGTCTGAAAATGTGAGAGCGTTCCGTTTCAAACTTTATAATATAATTCATCGAATATTTCAAAGGGGAGAGACTACATAAAATATAGAGATAATCATGTATTAGAATTATATTGATATAAAATTTGCAATTTTCCATTTTTATTTTATATCTTAATATAAAATATATTTGCTTACTAAATGAATTATAATTTATAATTTTCCACTCATTTTAAATTTAATTCATATCTTAATATTAAATGTTTCTTGATTACTAAATGATGTTTTGTTTTATAATTTTCAACGAATTTTTCATTTAAGTCACATTTTTATTTTTAAATCTTATTTTGTTTACTAAATGAAAATATGCTGTATTATTTTCCGAGCATTTTATATTTAAATATCACAATATTAATTTTTTTTTTTAAAGTGTGAAGATAGCTCTATAGTTTTCCAAATATTTTATATTTAAATCATAGCTTAATATTAAGAATTTTTGTTTACTAAGCGAAGTTATACTTTTTATAATTTTTCACGTAAAACTTACATTTAACTTTACATTTAAATGCAATCTTAATATTAAAAGTTTATGGTTTACTAAATTAAGTTATACTTCATAATTTTCCGAATTTCATATTTAAATCATATTTTAATATTAAAATGGTTTTTATTTACTTAATGTAGTCATTATGTATAATTTTGCATTTATATTTGATCATATCTAATATTAAAAATTCTTTTTTGTTTAATAAGTAGAGATATTCTTATAATTTTACAAGCATTTTATATTTAAATCAGCTTCTTAATATTAAAACTTTCTTGTTTACTAAATAAAGTTATTTATAATTTTCCATGCACTTTATATTTTACTTCAAACTTCATTAATTATTCTACAACTCTTCATAACTTTATATGCTTAACATCCCTAAGTTGTTCATGAAAACTCAGATGATAAACAAACTCCGAATTGAATTTAATATATTTGATGCTCTATTTGAGACTCAAACATGCCATGCATTCTTCTTTTGTTTACTATATGAACTTTATTTGTGGAAAATTATATGC
>BPLR01017459.1:0-38668 GCA_021605095.1 Caerostris extrusa
AAACTGCATCATAACTCTCCTACGGCAGGCCATTATGGTAAACGAGAAAATTATCAACGTATTGCATAGATATATTACTGGACAAGCATGAGATCCTATATTGCAAATTATGTAAAGAAATTTCATGGGTGTAGTCGATTTAAATCAACCAATCAGAAACCTGTTTGACTTTTAAGAACTCCGGCATATGCTGAGATTTGAAACATTAAGTACAGATTTATTTGATCCTTTACCCAAAAATAAAAAAGAGACACTGCGATTCCTATAGGGGAAGATTGTGTCACTAAGTGGGTGGAACTTTTCTCCTTTTAATTTCAACAACCACATGTGAATGTGCAACGACGTTAATTGAAGAACTTTCTAAAATACGGAAGTCATTTTAAATACTGCCTCATAACTCACCTATGACACTCACTATGGTAAAGAAGAAACTTATCAACGTATTGTGCATAGATATATTATTGGACAGGCATGAGATCCTACATTGCAAATTATGTAAAGAAATGTCATGAGTGTTGTCTATTTAAACAACTAATCAGAAGTCTGTTTGATTTTTAAGAACTTCGGCATATTCTCAGCGATTTGAAACATTACATTTATTTGATCCTTTACCAGAAAGTAAAAAGGGTCACAAGTGGATTCCTACTGTGAAAGATTGATAGATAACGACACCTAAGAAATAGACAGATAGGGAATATCTGATGAACCAAGATATTTGTATAGATATGCTCCTGATTCTGATGTAGACGAAGTTCAACTTGTTATACCATTCCAAGAATGTGGAAGCATCCTGAAACTGCAGCATAACTCTCCTATGGCAGGTCATCATGGTAAAGGAGAAACTTATCAATGTATTGAAATCATGGTATGGTGGGGGGAGCATCATTTTGAACGGCCGCACTGACTTACACATTTTTAACAGTGCAACTGTGAATCCTGAAATATACAGAAATGAGGCACTTGATCCTCATGTCAAGTTGTTTCGGGAAGCAATAGTGCAAATGGACTTCCTCCCTAACGGATGACATTATGCCTCCTCAAAGCACTGCTTTAGTGAATGATCATCTCCAAGGTATCCAGCGAATGGAGTGGTCCCCATGATATCCGGATTTAAATCCCGCTAGAACATGTGTGGAAGCATTGTGGACGCCGACTGCTTCTCGGCAACTCCATTTAACACCCTCCAGAACTTCAAAGTGCTATTCAATTTGAATATACTTTAACAAAGTATATGGAAATTGAATTCATACCCCAAACACTTCTGGATAATACAAATAATAATCCAAAGTACGGCTGTAAGTTTATATTTCGATAAGGGATGATCACATACCTTATTGATTTTTAATGTGTGTCTCTAAAAGTTGTAATAGTAACATTTCCTTTTCCCCCCTCATGTCACATATTCCTATGTTTTTATTTAGACTAATTTTTTGCAGAAATAAGCAGTTCTGCATTTTCAATATTTATCAGGCATGGTAAAATAAAGAAATTGTGCATGTTTTCATGTGCTTATTTATTCAAGTAAGATAAGTTTTTGTAGTTGTTCCTTTAATATTTCTCTACAGTATGTGTGTATAAATATATATATACTTTTGGTTTAAGCAATGTAGGCTTCTTTTTCACAATTTTTGTTTTAAATGATGTACAAAAGCCTGCGTTTGTGTGATGAATGTTTTCAAACTATAAAATTTATAATATTTCTTCAATTACATTAATTTATGTTTGATTTTAGTTATTTAAGCAGTACGATGTTTTGAAGTTGAATCTGCTACAGGCAACTGGTTACTAATAAAATATACAGGAGGTGAGAAAGAATGTTAAAAGATTTATTAGCCTTAATATTTCTGAAGTATGAAATTTGCTTGAATTGCAGGTTCCAAACTGACATAATCTTCAACCACTAATTATCACTATAAACAAGTAATATATAAAAAGTTTTTTAAAATCAATTCCTACTTTTTTTTTTTTACTATATTGCAAAAAGTCCTTTATAAATAATTTTCATTCATTTTTTTAATTTTATCTGACACCATCTATTGGTAGATATATGCAACTTAAATTTAAAAAAAACTAAAACTAATTAATTAAATTTAATTATTGAATAAATATTTGAAAAAAAAAACTGTATTAACGTCAAATGTAATCCACTACAAGTAAAAAAAAAAATTGTATTTGAACTCGAGTGGATGAATAAAAAGTATTTTAATAACGACTGAAAATTTGAACAAGATATATATAGGGAGAGTGTGAGCTAACAGAAGGAATTTAAAAATGGTCATGTTAATAGTTTTGTTTTTACAGCTGATTTTAAAGGACTTGCTTGAGCTACAATATAAAACAAAACGGAAAATTCATTAGAAAAAGAAGATAGTTTAAACTGAAAATTATTTTCAGTTAATTTTAGTAAAAAAGATATAAAATTCTCCATTACAATATTTCATTTTGCTGCAGTTTAAATTTAAAAAAAAAAAAAAAAGTGACTTCCACTAATTTTCACTGTCTGTCTGAATATGTGTGTCACATAACTTTTATTGACATAAATATTTATGACATTATATAAGACATTTTAAAAGAAATTATTATTTTTCTACAAAAATATGACATTTATTATAACCCTTTTTGTAATAGATGTTGTATAACATAAAAAATAAATTACCCAATTCACATTTCTAGCAATAAAATGAATATAATAGATATTAATAAAAATATAATTTAAAGAAATCCAACAGCATAATCCGGAGCGGCTTTACATAATTTCCTGCTTAAAATTTTTGAAATAAAATATTAAATAATTATAATCAAGATTTATAATCTTGATTATTCTCATAATTATGAATCATCAGAAGTTTTCTATGGCACATGAACTTATTGATTCATTCAAGTTACCAAAAAAACCAAATCTGCTAACTTGAAATAAATACAACATTCATGCATTTAAAAATGCACACATAAGAAAATGAACAAATGCAAATGAGGAAAAATTGGAAACAATTCAATCGCTTCTATTTAGCATCATTTTATACAACTGAAATTCACATGATGATAAATGTTTAGAAAAGAAATGATATATTTCTTATTTCTCCTCTTCTTCTACTACTCCTCCTACGATTTCTGGTTGAGTTGATTCATTTCCTTCTAGAGCAGAATTAGAATTATCATCTTTATCACGTTTAGACTTTTTATGCTTATGTCTTGACGAATGATGATCTTCTTCATCATCATGATGATGCCGTCTTCGAGACGATCTCTCTTTGTGGCGATCGTCACGGTCTCTGTCACGATCACGATGCCTACGTTCTCGACTGTCTCTATCACGATCTCTTTCGTAATATTCACGATCATAATCGCGATCGTAATCTCTATCATATCGATCTTTGTCACGCCTTTCTCTGTAATCTCTGTACCGCCTTCTTTCATACTCATCTCTTTCTCTTCTTTTGTACTCGTCTTCAGTAGATATTCTACTAGCACCACGCTCTCTGCTTCTTTCATCCCAGTAGTGCTCTCTGTCTTTGTCACGCTCGCGATTTCTGCCTTCCCTGTCACGATCTCTATCACGATCCCTTTCTCTGTCTCGCTCACGATGCGGGGAATTAGTCCAACTGTGTTGTGATTCCGAGTTAGCATCGAACGGCCGATTTGAGTTGCCAGTGAAGAATTGTTCATCGTATTGAGAATTTGAATCCACATTAGCACCAACAAGGGGCGGTGGCTGCGAGAATAATGGATAAAGATCGGGAAACGGCACATGCCCTGGAATCGTCCCAGGTGGAGGTGGTATGTTTGGAGGTGGAATTCCAGGAGGTAGACCTGGAGGAGGCACTGATAAGTTGGGAGGAATGAATGGTGGAGGAATATGAGTTGGGGGTAAACCAGGTGGAACTGGACCATCATAAACATCTCTGCCTATCACCTATAAAGAAATACAGAATATATACATATATGAAATTTTACTTTTTACAAAAATTAAATTTGACAAAGTTTGGTTTTAAAAACTTTTCTAATATACTTTAAAAATGAAATTTTTAAAATGTCCATTTCAATTTAATAATAATACTTCTATTCTTAGATGCCTCTATAATACATCTAATATAATTTGCTTTAATTAATTAATATAAGTAAATAAATTTGATGATTATATTTTGCTTTATTATTTTACGTACCAGTCCTTCTATATTTAGTTATCAGAGAATAATTCATGTATAACAGGTTTAATTTTTTGAAACAGCATTTTTTTATATATATATATATATATTTGATATTCGTAAATATAAAAAGGCAATTTAGTTTTAATAAATTTCATTTAATTTCAGGTAAATAATTCAATGTTTTCAGCTCCAACTAAAAAAAAAAAAATTTAGAAGTCATTTTCTTTAAATTAATAAGACCATAAAAATAATTTATTTTAGGAGAAAAATATATAAAGAAATCTGACAGAAATCCAATATATACTTTCACAAATGACATTTTTGGAATTATAAAAACTGAAAAACAGCACTATTTTTTGCATTGAAATATCAATTGTGTTCATCTATAATTATGTAAAAAAGAATTCCAAAATTGGTAAATGAAAAATAATTCATTTAATGAAAATCACGTCAACAAACGTAATTCATTACAACCATTGGAGGAACAGGCAATTCTGTTGTTGATGAAGTTTGTTCTGATGTTGAAATTAACTCTGCTGCCACAATACCTCCAAAGAAAAAACAAGAGACTGACAACCCATTTCATCCAGTACAGAAAAGCTACGAATAGTTGTATTAGCCAAGTTTTCATAGCAACAACGATGCAACTATACAACCTTGTAGAATCTAAACCATTTAAAGAAATGGTGAAAACATTCCCAATACAGATTAAAACGGGGAAATTTTTTTTTTCTAAGAGTGCTGCTCTGAAAACGTTTTAATGAAATGAAAGACAAATCAAATGACAATTAACACTTGTAAAATCTGATTAATTGTCCATAACCACACATTGTTGGACATCCATAGCCAATGTATCATTTAAAGCTATCCCAGCTTATTTTATAGACAGAACCAAGTTCAAGTTGTACTCATTTTGAAAATTATCACAATGCAGAAAATAACAGAGAAGTTTAACTAATATATTATCTCATTGGAATTTAAGTACAAATCTTTTATGTTCGAATATGGCACATACCATGCTTTAGCCACTCCATACATATTGGAATTATAGAGATTTTAATACACAGTTCTGCAAAAAGCAGTAGCTAAAGTAAAGAAGTTACAAAATACAATTGCACATAGCTGGAAAATGCTAAGAGATCTTGCTAAAGCACAAGAAATTTTTCACAGATGAAAGTAGTGAAGCTTCCGAGTGCTTGTAAAACATGGTAGTGCAGCACCCTAAAAATGTTAAATAGATGCTCCAAAATCAGTTGCAATTGTGAAAGCTTCTACAAGATTATGTATATAAAACCCTGATGTTAAAGATAAATGAGCTGAGGATTGTTGAGGATTTTGTTATCACAACAAAACTGATGGAGGATGTTACTAGAAAATATTCTGATGACACTTATAACAATGCTTTCGTCAGTGTTACCAGTTAAAACAAAAATTTAAAAAAAAAAAAAAAAAAAAATTACCCCAAAGAAACAAATAGACTTTTAAAGTGCATGCAAGGAAGTACTTAGCAATTTAGGGTACAAGTATGCCTTCAATACAGGTGGTAAAGTGATGAATAAAAATCTTTGTTGCACACATCTTTGTTGCAAAAAAAAAATGCACATTTTCCTAAGTCAAAATATAAACTTTATTTAAAGTTTCATTTTTTTTAAGGGGGTAAGGGGCATTTTGAAATTGTTTTATTCAAATGTTTAAAATTTCTAGGCACTTAAATGTTGTAGCATTTATGAATCTATGTTTATGCTTTTACTTTTTATATATATAAATTTATAATATATAAATATATTGTAAACAAGATGAAAAGTTTTGGAATTATTATTTTTTTTTTTTAATTATTTTTACTTTAGGTCAAAAAAGTGAAAAATTTCAAACTAAAACATTCTTAATCAACTTTATAATCTTTATTTATTTTTTTTTTACATTTAGTAACTGAAAAGGAAAGTAAAAAGTAATTAAAAAGTTAATTACATTTTACTTAAAAAATATAAAATTCAAAATAGGTTTACCTGAATCACATTTTCTTTGGCATTTCCAGATCGCCTGGAGCTGTTCGCTCCACAGATGACATCAATGCTACCAGACATGCGTCTTCCAGGTGGGGGTCCCGCTTTTTTCGCGCCGATGCTTATACCAGAATATTTACTGTTTTCATTCACAGTGGCGATAGGAATTTGCTGGTCTTTTCCAGGGATGATCTGTACAACCTAAATAAATTATGCAAGTAAACTGACTATATATAATAAATTATATATTCAATATAATATATTCAAGTGATTATTTACTTGTCTATATATAATATAATATATTCAAGTAAACTGACTATTAATTAATATTTATACTTATTGAATATAATGGTTTAGAAAATTTTTATCAATGAACAAATGTCAGTATTGCAATGAAACTAAAGATTAATGAATTTAATCATAAAATACAATTTGCATAATGATAATATATGCATTTATAATAATGCAAATAATATTGTTTGTTGTTAATATTAATAATTTAAAGAATTTTATAAGAATCTTAATGGAATAACAAAAAGTGAATATGAACTGAAGGACTAATATTTACACACTTACTCGTGAATGATTCAGCATCAAGATACATTTTCTGATAATGCAATGGTCTTGAGGAACAAATTTATCTCTATATTGTCTAGGATATTGCCATCTTTCGATTAGCGAAACTAAATACATTTTTTTTTTATGCAAGTTCATCTTTTTCTCTAAAATATTTCATCTATTCAAACTGCTTAGACCAGTTTTATGGCAATATTTCTAAAATATTTTTAAAAACATAAATAACTTTTCCTGTGGATTATTAAATTTCAGTTTAATTATTTCAGTACATAGTTTAAATGAAATTTTTTACAGAATTGAAAATTTTTAATCTAACTGAATATATAATTATCAAAACAATATAAATGAGTTTAACAGTATGAATATATTTAAATCTAAGACACGTTTTTTTTTTTTTAAGTTAGAATATAAACTTTTTTTAGAGTTCTTACTGACAAAAATAAATGTTTTTATAGGAAAAAAATCTAATATTATAATTATATACATGCAGGTATGGAAACAAATAATTAGATTAGGAGCTACATTAAGCGAAAAGTTGACAAACCTTTGGAGCTATATTGTTATCAATTCGCAGTTTACGCTGTTTTTCACAATAAGCTTTCCAAGTATCCTCATTAAAGCCATAGTTAAAGTAATCTGTAATATCAGCACCGGGCTTTCTCCATGGCTTGTCTTCAATAGTGTCTAAATTAAATTCATATATAGACACACCATTGATAATACCAACAGTCTCTAAGTCAATTCCTTTTGTCTTAGAAGCAGCACTACTACCAGCACCACCAGCAAAACCAGCACCTCGTTTAATATTCAGATTAACAGGAGCACTGCCATATTGATAAGTTGTTGTTGTAGCTGGTTTTATGTCACCAATAACAACCTAATAAAAATATTATTAATATTATTACAATTTATATATGTTTTTGGTTTATTCATATTAATGTCTACTTTTTTTGTAATACTTGGTTTTTATAGTAAAATCACAAATCCTTCTTATACCTATAATTTGGATTTGAGAAAATGTGAATTAAGAGATCCCTCTCTCCTCAAAATAGAAATTTTTTTTCAATCATTTCTATCACTAAAGCAATGGTTATCACTAAATTATAGCCTTAAGAGTGAAAATATGAATAGACAAGAGAAGAAAGACCATTTCTAGCAGAAAATTGTATATACCTTAAAATTTAAATATAAAGTCATGAGTAGGTCTGGACAATAAATCAATATATATGAAAATATTGATTTAAGTCTAAAGTTACATACCTGATTTCATTATTCTTATATTAATGAAATCCTTAATGTTACATAATGATTTTCTCTTATGTATTGTTTTTTTTTTTTTTATTGAAGAAACATACTTCATAATGATGATCATGATAATGTTGTTGTTCATAATGTCCATCCACTTTTAAATTATCAGGGGGAGATATAGATTATAGATTAATTCACCTTGCCCATTTCTTTTTAATAAGCTCACTAATCATATAGCCATCCTCAACATTTTTCTTTTCTGTAGACAAATTTACAATATTGAATGATGTATATATCAATTTTAAATGAAAGATCAATAGACATATTACTTACTTCCTCTGTTTCATAATAATAGTAGCCAGTGAATATTTAAACAGAAATTATTGGTAAATGCAGCTGTAAGTAATGTTATACCACAAAATTGTGAAGTTTTCAATCAAAATCAATGTTGACATCTGTCATTTGTTTTGACACATTCTTAAATTTTTAGGTTAAACTAATATGCATAACTATTTTTGTAATTTCATCCACTGATTGAAATCAATTATTTTATTTCAGCTGAATATCAAACATATGACATAAGATGGGGGAAAAAAAAAGGGGGGGGAATTTTTAAGCAAAGATCAAGTTGTGATTTTCAAGTTCTTGACGATAAAAAGAAAAGCAATAAGTGGTAGTAAGTTACAATTATGTTAGCAGCAAAACAATTTGATTGCAACAGAATAATAATATCAAGAATTTATAAATGTGTTTCTGAAACCATTGATATCAAGGCAAAATCAAATGTTATTTGTTTGGGAAAACAAAACTGTTGATGTAAATGAAAGATTTTGGAAAAAAATAATAAATATTCCTCTTAGCAGAAGAGACACAATAAGAACAACAGCTCATGCCATTGCAGTTCTCAAATCTACTATGTACCGAATTTTGAAAAATTAAAATCTATAAAACAAGGAAACCCCATATCCATTTTAAGCTCATATACATATGTATATATATATATAGAGAGAGAGAAAGCAAAGCTTTACAGCCAAGCAAAATTTACAAATTTAAAATGCAGTAACAATATTATTGAAAAGAAAATATCTGAACATTAAAAATAAAAATTAGGAGTGATATTTTAAATTGTTTAATTTAATTTAATCTTTATTATGTTAAATGTTGCATTCTATATTTATTTTCTTTTACTTCTATTATTATGCAACAAATTAAATTCATCAACTGTTATTATGGGACAGAAGGAATATAATATAAAATAAATTAACTTTAATTTGCTGCTTAAATTTTCATTATTAACTATAATATAATAAAAGACAAGAAAGAATATACAGAAATATATTCCAAATAATAACTATTAACAGATTGTTTTTGTAGCCTTTTTATAGAAATTAAATTTTAATTAAAACATATTTATGAGTAAATGAACATACTATATAGATTTTCATCACAATATATAAGAAAGAAAATTACCTATTTATTCCCATTACTCAATTAAAAAACTTTTAGACAAAAATGCATAATTTTTTTATATGAAAATCAGCATAGCCAAAGATGAAGTCATGCAAATTTAATTTCAATATTTAATGAAGGAATAAGAAATATAAATAATGAATTTAATCTTGCATATTAATCCTGTAAATTTAAATAACTTTATACATTTATTCTGTAAAATGCCATTTACAGACACACAATAAGTAAATAAAAATAATAAAAGGGGATAAAAATTTTAAAATTATTACTTCAATTTTTTTCCAGCAACCAAAAAAAAAAAAAAAAAAAAAATGTTATAAAAGTGGTGAAAAATATAACTCTCTCTACCTGCACATCATCATCTGAATCTTCGTCATCATCTGAATCTTTTTCTTCCTCATTCTCTTGTGTTGCTTCATTTTCGTCTTCATGAATACTGTTCTCATTTTCAATAATTGGTGGCTAAAATACATTTAAACAATTAATACAAAAACACTGTATAAAAAAAGCAAAATAACAGAGAACAATAATGTGATTTAATATGAAAATTTTAAAGAAATTTTGTTACACGTATTTACACTGAAGAGCCAAAACATTATGACCACCAGTTGGCCCACCTTTGGAACGCAACACAGCTTCACCCCGCCTTGGCATGGATTAATACCACCACTTAATACCAGTTAAATACCACTTTCCATCTGATCACGTGCCTTCCACGTCATCCAGGCGAGTTCATTGCAAAATGCAGGGGGTGGTCATAATGTTTTGGCTCTTGAGTGTATGCTTGTAAAACAAAATTTTTTTAAAATTCTTTTAAAAAAAAAACAAATAAATTTTTGTAAATTTACATTTTCCATGACTTCATCATTCATAATAAATCTGCAAAAGTCATAAAAAAAATTTAAAATTGTAAATTTTTAAAACTGTATTATTTTTTTAATGGTTGAAATTATAATAAATACATTGACGAAACACTAAAAAACATAGCTAAAAACATAATATTAGTATAATGTAGAATGTGACTGGTATGATATGTAAAAGAGCAGGTCTGAATTGCTTGCTGATTAAACAATACCTTTTATATATTTATTTTAATCAAAAATTATATCTGTGTTATACAGAGCTGTAGATTATATAGGCAGAACATTTAAACAATATATACAAAATAAGATTGATGTATTAATTTTCTTAAGAATATGGATCATGAGAAGGATTTAACTTAATAAACATTAAATAAATTATTCTTGTCTGAATACACCAGTTCTCACACAACACTATTAATTGGACACAAATACTTTTAAAAATATATAAGCTTTGATGGATAATTTTAGTTTCATTAAATAATTTTATATTAATAATCTACGTATTAATTTATATTTACATAAAATGTCCTTTTGATTTTAATTTAGATTTTTACAGTATTTTGAAAAATTTATTACAACTATTTCCCTTTTATTATTTCGAACATTCAATAAATGTTGGCTGGGGTTGAAATGTAACTAAACATAGCCTTCTATGATATTAAAATGTGACCCTAAACAGCATAGCAATATAATGTCTATAAAATTTATAATAAAAAAATATTATTTATGTAAAGAATAAAATTGTAGTGAATCATTTATTAATAAAACCTTTTAAGATATCTAAATTACAGTAAATTATATTTTTTTTTGAAAAGTGTTATCAATTTTTTATATCAAAATAGAAAAAAACTTACAGTACAGTCTAACAAATTATTTTTATCACACATAGGGCAATTACTCTAGAATGATGTAGACAAAAAGACAATAACACTTCAATAATGCACATTATTTCATCATGCAGAAATCAATAAATGAAGTAAATATTTATAAAAATAAATATGACTAATACTACAGACTAATCCAGGCTTAAACATATTTAAGAACATAAATTTAAACGTGCTAAATTAAATTGTATAAATTGAATTGTGTGAATAATTAACAAAAAAATCAAAGTAAGAAAAACCTGCAACACATTTTATTTTTTATAATGATTATAATTAGCAATTAATAATGTTACAAAACATTGAAGAGTAGTGCATGATCCTAGAGATAACTTACTTGGATATCTCCATTAGTAGTGATGATATTTTCTTCTCCGGGAACAACATCCTCTGTTGCCCTATCAAATATAGCATTTATTTCTTCTTTGCGCTGTTCATCGGCATTATTATCTCCATATAACCACGCTTCATCATCATCGACAGATATATCAGTCGCCATGTTTATCGCTTTTTTGTTTAAAACTAAAAATTTAACGACAGACCTTAGAGACCAAATGATTTGACTAAGGGCTTTGAGGTTTATGCTCGCTGATGCTGCTTTTATCTCAATCTATTCAAATGCTGTTAAAATACTAGTTTGGTTTGTCGCTCTACGGTCATTGTGTGCGCACGAGGGCTAAACAGATTAAAATCTACAGTTTAACGTGAATTTCAAACCACTAACAAACACCTATGCCACCGCCAGGATTTGAACCTGAAGACTGTACAGGTCTGAGCGATAGCCAATTGGCCATTAGACCGCTAAAATACTAAAGATAAAAGAATTTGACAAAGGTGAAAATGAAACCCTTTACAAAGTAATAACCTTAAAACTCGATATTCATCATTTCATTGCCAGTGATGGGTCGCAAATTAATTTTTAAATGAAAGGAATCGTTTCACGTACTTTCTGGTCAACAAAAGAAAATGGATAAGATGAGTAAATATGAAAAGAAAAAATTATTAAAACAGCAGATCAAATAGACAATATTGTAACAGTTGAACGATGATTAGAAAATATGAAGTATAGGTAATACTTGAAATGAAAGTGAATAAAATGTAGAAAATCCCCAGAAATAAAAATTGGGGTACTCCATAGCTTACAGGGTTACGAGATTTTTGGTAGAAATTGATTCATAGAAATTGAAGTACCATTGCGATTTTATAATATGCATTCATTGGCACATCAAATATCCAAAAATAAGAAAGTACATTATATCCAAATGCAATTTGTATCTTGTTTTTTTGGTTTTACATATTTCATGCATTGAAACAAAATGACTGTTTCCGGAGTCTCGCATACAGGGTATAATGGTGATAAAAATCAGGCGAAATCTATGGAGTTTAGAATTAGAAAGATATGTCTTTGTGTAAAATCTGAATAGAAGGATGCCTTTTTTCGATGAGTATGAAAAAGTCAATGACAAGGTTTAATACTATCCAAATGACTGAATTCCTGAGCATATTTGCCACATATCCACTGTTCTGTTTCTTTTATGTATGCTTTTTTTTTTTTGTTTAAATATAAAGTCTTCCGGTGATTTCCAATAAAATATTATTGTGTCTGCTGCAGATTTTGCGAGAGAATCTCCCAGTTCACAATGGCAAAGAAAGTTACCCCAAAGATCTCTGAGGTCGAATTTGAGATATATGGTCTAATTGTTCATATATTGTATTTAAAAGAACTCAAAAGGCCAGATAAAGTTTCTCAAGACGTAAGCAAGTATTCGGAGTGTTTTAGACTAAAAAAGGAACCCAAGCGGTATCAGAACATTTTTTAACAAAAACAAAGTACTACTGTGACCAAAAAGAAGATCAATTTTTTTTTTTTCAAAAACTCTTTTTATTTATTTCTTCCAAACTTATTTCATCGCCTTCAAAGTAATCCCCTCCGGACACGATGCACGTATGCCAACTTTTTTTCCAATCCTCAATGCATGCTAAAATGTCATATCGACTGGGAAGGCCTGCAAAGCGCGCGGCCATTCACGTTGAATCTCTTCAATCGACTCAAAACGGTGACCCCAGAGTGGTCTTTTCAGTTTAGGAAATAGCCAGAAGTCGCACGGGGGAATATGGTGGTTGTGGAACGACATGGGTTTCAGTTTTGGCGAAAAAGTCACGAAGAATCAATGCAGTGTGAGCTGGCACATTCAGTGTGTTTTCGGTACCAATCGAGATTTGACGCCCAAAATGGAATTGACCGATCCTTTTGAAATTCCATCATCAACAAGCTCTCTAATTTTAAATCGACGTTTTACCAGCACTAAATCTTTAATGTTTTGGACTTGAGTTTCATCGGTTGAGGTTGAGGATCGACCAGAGGGCTCTTCGTCTTCAACGCGTTCTCAGCCTTCTTTGAACTGTTTATACCACTTCTAAACATTTCTTTTCTGATATAGGAATGCCCACCGAATGCCTTCTGCAACATTCTATACGTTTCCGCAAACAAAACTTAACGCAAGTTCTTACTCAATTAATTCAGACATTTCAAAACCCTTCGGAATCAGTTTTAGCGTCTCACAAAACCTAGCGTAACTCAAACACTAATGAATATTTTGACGTTAAATTTCACACAAATGTCAAGGTCAGTGCCAGCAACATAAAAAAAAAAAAATTAAAATTCTATAAGCCCCGATAAGTTGTACCCGGTAAGTTGTAAGACACAGTAAGTTGACTTTATTTGGAAACTGCTATTTTTGTAAAGCGTTCTATTTCTTAGCATTACATTCAGTAGCATTACATTCATTTCTTAGCATTACATTACAGTGGTGCAACAGCCCCATGGTGGGTCAAGGCCGTTTGCCTACTGGCAGATTTCGAGACAGGAGATATTATCATTTTTACGGGGTAGGGTTGCCAGCCCAGCGTTTTATGATCATAATAGACCGGGACCTACGGTTTAAAAGGGATTCCGAACCCCTACAAGCATTCATGGCACCGCCGGACTCGAATCAAAACCTGAGGCACCGAGCAACAGAGATAATATTAATGCCTATCATAATTCTTCTAAAACCTTTCCCAACCCTAATAATCTTAATTGCATTGACAAAAACGTCAAAATGGCTTTAAAAACTTTTCTGACAAAGTTTGAGAAGAAAATTAAGGGAACTTTAACCGGAAAATTGTTCTCTTTGGGAATGCCTAAAGCTCTCAAAAATACTTGTACTAAAGTTGTTCATTTAAATCAGGGGTGGCCAACTCCGACCCGCCGCCTTGAATATTTTTCCGGCCCATGAGATTCACTTTTACAAAATATATTTATTTTTATAATGGCAAAATTAGTGAAAACCAATGTATTAAAAAAAATACAATATGTGTGCATCCATATATTCAAAAATTAACTGCTGAAATTATGAGAAAAAAATTAACTTTGATTTGAAAATAATATTCTTGAGATTATATGACAGATATTGTCTGTTTTATTTATTAGTTTACAGTTATGAATTCGCAGAATAATTAAATTGTATTCTGCGAACTCACGATGCTCTCATCTCGGAACATTTAATATAACAGGTTCCATGTTTCACTTTAAGTAACTTCAGTGAGGCAGTGACCATCCCTAGATACGCACAGTTGATTATTGATAGCAGAGCAAACCAGACTCATAGTTCAAGTTGTCGGTGCTTTTGGTTCAACGTACACTTGCGAATCATTTTTCGAAAATGAAATTGACGCAACACAAAACCCGCTCAAACATAACGGACGCAACACCAATTACGATATGCAAATACAGGAAAAATAATTTAATACCTCCAAATAAATGTGAAGAAAAGAATATTGTATTAGTAAAATAAATATTTTTTAATGATTTCATTTTTTTTTAATTCGTTTATATTTATATATTTTTTATAGTTCATTTTTAGTGTATTTCTTTCTTTAGAATATATGTTTAGTTTTTATGTTTTATGTTTTTTATGTTAGTTAGTTTACGAATTTATATTTTTTCTTTCTTTAGAATATATGTTATTCCAAAAAATATCTATAGTGGGTCTAAATCTAATATGGGGATATACAATTTTATATGCGACCCGCGGAATTATGACGTATTTCTAGAGTGGCTCACAAGATCATTTGTGTTGGCCACGCCTGATTTAAATGGTCCTGTGTTTACAGCTATCTTTGATAAAAAAAAAAAAATCAAGCCAAAGTCATCGGAAATAAGTTTGAAAAAAAATCGAATTAAATAATTCCAAGATTTGAGATAGACAATACTGTTAATTACACCATCCAGAATTTTCGTTTAAATTGTAAGGACAATATTATCACTACTATGCTGTCGGAAATGGCGAACACTATAAAACCCATTAAAATCAAGAAAGCTCTCGATTTAGATGCTATAACGAATAAGATTATCAAACACTTTCCTCCGATTACTATTATTATTTTCTTTTGCAATCTTATTTATTAAATGTTAGAACTTAATTATTTTCCTTCTACATAGAAAACAGCAGCTGTTATTCCTATTATGAAACTTGGCAAAGACCTTTCCAACTTTGAAAACTATCGCCATATTTCTCTAACTTTTTCTATAAGTAAAATTGAAGAATCTATTATTTACAATAAAGGGCCTGAAGAGCCGAGTGGCTAGCGTTCTGGCGCCCGGTACCACAGGTTTCGGGTTCGAGTCCCGGCGGTGCCATGGATGTTTGTAGTGTTTCGGAATCCACTTTAAACAGTAGGTCCAGGCCCTAATAGGATCGTAGAGCGATGTGGAGACATTGTTACTTCGCGTCCGTATCTTCAAGTTACACGCGCCCTCTGGGTAATGCAAAGTGAATAACGTCTGTGCAGCGCTTGCCTTAAGGCATCCAAGACCAAGCTGTCTAAGTGTTTGCCAGCTGCATTAGAACAAAAAAAAAAAAAAATTATTTACAATAAATTGGATTCTTTCGTCTCGGACAGCAACATTCTAAATTCGGAGCAGTTTGGTTTTCGTAAAACTTATCCCCTACACATCAATTTCTCAGTTCTACAGAATATATCCCAGATGACTTCCAAAATAGATAAGGCACAGGTGCGGTTATTGTTGATGTTCAGAAAGCTTTCGACAGAATTTGGATAAAGAGTTTAATTTATAAAGTTATTATTTTTAAATTTTCTCCTTCTCTTATCAAATTAATTCAATCTTACCTTTATGAATGTACTGTTTAAATCAAGGGTGGCCAACCCAAATGATCTTACAGGCCACTTTGAAATTCACCATAACTCCGCTGGTAGCATATAAAATTGTATATTCCCCATATTAGATTTGGCCCCACTACAGACATATTTTTGGTTTGAAAAATTGAAACGTAATGAGTTATTATTTTTATGTTTACTATTATTCTTACATATAAACATAGATAATATAATAATAGTGATATTAAACACACATCGTAAAAAAGAAATATATAGCACAATTGAAATATTAGATATGTATAAATATAAACGAAATAAAAAAAATGAAATCATTAAAAAAAATATTTATTTTAATAGTACAATATTTATTTCTCCACTCTTTCATTTACCTTTTACAAATCGATCGCAATTTGGGTATTTGCACATCGATATTGGTGTAGCAGGTTAGCGTCCGTTATGTTTGAGAGTGTTTTGTGTTTGGCCGCTTTTTCATTTTCGAAAAAAATGATTCGCAGGTGAAAGTTGAATCAAAAGCGCTAACAACTTCAACGAACAGTCTAGTGTGCTCTGCTATTAACAATCAACTGAGCGTATCTACGGATGGTCCCTGCGTCACTGAGGTCACTTATAGTGAAACATAGAACCTGTTATATGTGTTACAAGATGCGCTCTCATCATGAGTTCGTAGAATATAATTTAATTATTCTGCGAACTCATAACTGCAAACTCATAAATAAAACAGGAAATATCTGTCCTATATTCGTAAGGGTATTATTTAAAATCAAAGTTAATTTTTTTCTCTTAGTTTCGACAATTAATTATTGAATATATGGATTTTATATATGCGATATGGATATAGTATATGGGATATCGATATGCGATATCGATATGGGATATCGATGCGATGGATATATATGGGACCATTATAAAATAAATTTAATTTGTAAAAGTGTGATAAATCTCACGGGCCCGGAAAAACGTTCAAGGCGGGCCGCGGGTTGGCCACCCCCTAGCTTAAATCTGTAAAATTCAAACTTTTATACTAATTTCGGTAAGTACTCTCCAGGATAGCAAAATCCCCCCCCCCCCACACTTCTCTTCTCAATTTTATTTAAATATTCCAATAAACCTTCAAGTTCTTACTGCAATATATGTTGATGACACAACTATTCTTCTTAAAAACAATAATATTAATTTTCTTGCTCTCACTATAACCAATCATCTTAATAATTGAAAACCATAACAAATAGAAAATTGCATTGAATGTTGAAAAAACTGTGGGTCATAAAACTAATAAAGCGCAAATTAAAATTAACAGCAGTATTATTCCTTGGAAAAAACAACACTAAAAATTTAGGCTTTTATTTTGATCAACACCTCACTTAGAGAAATCACTTCGAACACACTGAAACTAAATTCCGCATGACCACCTGAAAAATCTTTCCTCTCATTAATAGAAATTCTAGAAATAACAAAATTCTTTCATACATGGCTATTCTTTGTCCAATGATAACTTATTCCTGTTCACTCAGATCATATACCGCTAAATCTAATTTAAATATCATCGCTCACTTCAAAACATTACTCTCAGGCAAATCACCTTTGCTAAATGGTTCATGAGAAATTCAGAAATCCAGCAAGCTACCAAAACTACTCCTCTGAAAGACTTCCTTAAATAGGCTTCTGAAAAATTCTTTAACACTTTAGAAAACCGCGAAAATTCTGCAATCTAGGAAATTAAACATATGATCCCTAATACTGCTATTAAAAGATAGAGTAGAATTTGATTTAAGGATTTACTGATTTTTTTACTTTCTTAATATCTTATTTTTGTTATTAAGTTTAAATTTTTACATTATTAGTTAAATTTACTATTATTCTGGTCAATTATTCTTAAGTCAACTGTTTTGTAGTCATAATCATACCAGAGGTGAGACCTCTCGGGGACTAGGAAACTCCAAGAAAACAAAATTCATCCATCCTCCTTGTTTATAGCTTTTTTTAATTCCAAGTTTATTTTTCTTTTATCACTTTAAATTTCCTTCTTTATTTGATTCAAATTTTCTTTTCTTTTATTTATTTTTTATCACAATGAATGTTTTTAAATCACCCTTGCCTCTTCTAACACATTAACTTCTTTCCATTAGAATAAAAGTACTTTTAGCACTGGTATCCAATCTTTATTCAATGTCATCTGTAGTAAAACATAATGAAGCAAAAACTTCCTGATTAATTTCAAATATCGGAAAATGGAATTTTTGTACAATCCTAGTAAATTGCGGTAAAGTAAAGTAAGCAATCTCTTGTGGGTTAGGGCTTATTTTGTTTCGTTTTTTGGAAGGTATAGTCTTTTATATTAGCTTTTATAATTTTCCTTGCTGTTTTTAACTGCCCCGCTTCTTTAAAGAACTTAGCAGCCAGCTAACAAGATATATTTTTTTAATTTCTGAAATCAAATAAAACTTTGCTTGTGATCTGAAATTATTCATTATCGTACAATTTCTTTTTAATTCATTTGCAAATTTGTTCATCTAGAAGTTCAAATGTATACTATACTACATATCTCGACACCATTTATGCAGGGATTGAATTAAGCAAGAAAACCACACATACATATTTCCTCTCAGCCATTCTTACTTGAACAATTTCTGTTGTAGTTCTTCTAGAATTTTACATGGCAGTAGACGGAAATATGTATTGTTATTTAATGCAGAATTTTAGGGGGAGAAATAATACTTTGAAGAAGTCGCAGAATAATTCGAAATCATTAAAATTTTTATTTATATAATTTTTTTATATTATAAAAGCAACGTTAAGCATTTTAGTAAAAAGTGAAAACCTACAAAAATTCAATAAATCACATAACCATTTCATCGATTATCATTTTTTTTTCTTTTGTTTTGATACTTTGAAACAAGAAGAATAAAATTTATCTAAAAAACGGATCTTTTGAATGAAATTGAGAGTCATGTTTTAAATATTTATTTATTCATTATCTATAACGAGTTATAAATACAAAAGAACAATAGGGAATAGACATATACTCACTTTTAATACCCTGAACTCTTGATAAAACTGGATCTGATAATTTTCGATAACGTTGGTAATTTTCCCTTATTTAGATTTCACTTCGCGAAAATTAAGTTTGATAATCTGAAATTTTTTAAATATTTCTGTAAACATAATCAGGGGGAAGAGGAGGTAAAAAATTGTTTTGCGATATTCTCTTCCGCTAGTGAGAAAAAAAGTTGTGGAATGGTCTTAGAAACATAGCTGCAAGATTTCAGATTAATAAATATCTTTCAATTACACTTTCGGTTTTGGTATATATGTGAAGTTAGCAGAATATTGTGTAAACTTTCAATTTTGATTGACTTTTTAATTGCAGATGTTTCTTTTCATTAACGCGTAAACTGCTGAAGAATATATAAGAAATAACTTAATAAAAATTTTAGAATAACAATAAATATCTAAAATTTTGGGGTCCTAACTATACAAAATTAATCGAAAATTATGTAAATTTTCACTCTTCAGAATATTTAAAATTGCTAGAGCAGAAAAGTTAGAAAACATATAATAAACATTATTATGTTTTAAAATGTATAATCGCTCATACTTAAATATATTGCAATATAATTGTTTTGAATAGAAATGCGAAGTTAAATTATTTGTTTTCCTTCACGATATATATAAAAAATAGGAAATACATTTAATAACAATTAAATTCTGAGGAATTTCTGGATGCCCATTGCATCGTTTAATATCGCGTTTCTTATATAACGTACATCTATCTCATCCCATGGAATTTGTTTTAATAACTCGTTATACTTTACAAAAAGCGTTATTATTGCTTGTGCGATGCATTTCTTCAAAACTGGTACAATAACAGCAATTTCGTCAAAATGGATTCACAAAAGAAAACACCTATTTTTGAACTTACCAGAAAGGGCTAATGTATCTCACAAAAAAAAAAAAAAATAAATAAATAAATAAAATAAAAAAATAAAATCTATATTAATTTTTACAAATCATTACGTTAGTGTTTCCAAAACCAGTTTTGATTCAGTTCCCAGTTTTATTACAAATTATCTGAGAATAACAGGAACAGCTAGAACGACAGCTCCTAAATTTTCAGTTACAAAATTAAAGAAATAATAAATGATTATTTGTCGTGACATCTTTCTTGAAATGGGTGGATCAGATGCCATTAAAACAATATAAATTATATTCTTTAATTCTACTTACGAATATAGATTCTAAAAAGATTCACAATAACACCTTTTATTAAAAATTCTCTGAAGGAATAAGTGTGTCTTTATATATATATAAGCATAAATATACTCAGTGTTATTTCCAAGAATGTAAAAAGAATTGTTAATGAAAATTATGCAAAAATAGACAGAAATTTTTAGGAATACAAACACTTGTCCAGAGGGAAATGGCATCCGTTGCAGTAAGAGGTCGGTCTTTTCTACCCTTGGTCAGTGTTAAAAAAAAAAAATGTCTGCTGCATGCCATCTCTTTTGCATCTGCCACTGACAGTTATTTATTTCAAAAATTTAGCTGCGAATGAGTGACGCAAGAACAAGGTCTTGCGTCATAAAACACAAGGTAGACTGAGCGATGAAGGAGAGAGGGCACCCAAACTAAGTTGATACTAATTATATAATTGATATAATATGCTAATAATTGAAGATACTAATTATATTGTAGCAATAATTGTTAACCATTCTTGGTTACGCTTTTTCTATCAGCCCCTTCCTTCTGTAATCTAAAGATGAAAGAAGGTAAATAAAAATGCTTGTTTCCTCTCTTCCAGTCACATCCGACTTGATGAGAAAAACAGGGAACAAAAATTGGCGAAATAAATTATCCTAAAAGAACAAACTTCAAAACTAATTTTGAAGATGACCACAATGAACAAATTATCAATGAAGTTCTCGATAATATATTATCTCATTGGATTTAACAAATAAATCTGTTATGTTCGTGTATAACAAATAATGGTACTAATACCATGAAAGCTGTGTTCTTGTTAAAAGTATAGCAAATACCTTGTTTTGGCCACATCATACAGATTGGAATAAAAGAGATCTCTTGATATTCCAGTTCTGCAAAGAACAGTAGCCAAAGTAAAGAAATTGCAAAATACAATTGCACACAGCTGAAAAATGTCGAGAGATATTACTAAAGCACAATAATCACGGCAAAACTAAAGCAATGAAGCCTCTGAGTGCTTGGGAAAGACGATGGTGGAACACTCTGAAAATGTTAAATAAATTCTTGCAAAGCCAGTTGTAATTGTGCAAACTTCTGTAAAATTATCCAGAAAAAAAAAAAAAAAAACTCTCATGCTAGAGGCAAATGACGTAGGTTTCTTTTCTTGAGGATTTTGTTATAACAAAATTGATGGTTGATGATACT
Organism: Caerostris extrusa; assembly: GCA_021605095.1. Classification (NCBI taxonomy): domain Eukaryota; kingdom Metazoa; phylum Arthropoda; class Arachnida; order Araneae; family Araneidae; genus Caerostris; species Caerostris extrusa. The sequence goes on from BPLR01017459.1 coordinate 21,774, forward strand.
AAAAAACCTTCTGGTGAAGTTTATATCAATACTTTATCAGCATTACCAGTACAGACGAAAATTAATGAAACAAGATTGTACCCCAAAGAAACAGCCTAGGTCAGGGGTCGGCAACCTGCGGCTCGCGAGCCACATGCGGCTCTTTGGATGTGAAGCTGAGGCTCTTTAGTTCCATACGCAAATATTATTTATTTTATCAAAAAAAAAAAAAAAAAACATTTAAAAATCTTTTAAACATGTATGTACGTAAGCAACAAAAGTGGTCAGCTTTAAAAGAAATGCCGCGAGTTGAGGCATTTATATTCGTCGCATGGAATAGTCTTCCAGATTGCTACAGTGAGGTGAAGAAGTTGGCATTTTGGAGTGCTGACGATCTTCGGATCGACATATTCGTGCGAGCAAGCGTTCTCTTGCATGAATATAATTAAAAGTAAAGTAAGAAGCCAACTAACAAATGAAAATTTAGAGTCGTGTTTGAAACTTAAAACAACAAGTTATGAGCCTAATTTATCCAAACTTTCTAAAACCATGCAAAGCCAATGCTCCCATTGAATTTGTTTGCTCAAATGTATGCTGTTATTTTTATTATTTTAAGTACAAGTGACATTGTTTAGTAAAGTTTAAATTTTCTACTTGAATAACCATGCAAAGCCATCGCTCCCATTGAATTTGTTTGCTCAATTGTTTGTTATTGAAGTACAAGTTAGTGTTGTAAGTAAATGCTTAATTGTTTTAATTTTTTACTTACATAATAAGTAATTATCTAATAATGCCATATATATATATATTATCTAATTTGTTGTGAAAAACACTACTTATATAAGAATAAATAGATATTTTTTCTTATGAATAAATAGATTAGTTTGTTTTTTTTTTTAATCAAAAAACTTTATTTATGCGAGTACTATTTATTGTTGGCAAGAAAAGATTTTGTGGCTCTTTAAAAACTTTGAAATTTTGTAAATTTCCATTTTTGGCTCTTCCGACTCAAAAGGTTGCCGACCCCTGGCCTAGGTCAAAATAAAAAAAAAAAAAAATAAATTATATTAGTTTCAATAAAGCAATATTTTAAAAATGAGAACCGAGGAGTACATTAATTCTAACTATTCTTTTATCACCCAAGATTTTTGTCTATTTTATGTCAATAATAAAGATGAAATAAAAAAAAAAATTGGCACTGTTATATATGGAAAATATGTATTACAGAAATGAAAGGTTTGAAAATAAAGTAGGCAAAAAGAAAGGAAAGTGTGGTTTGGCAAAACTGTCAGAAATTGATGCAAATGATATTCTTCCACCTTGAAAAAAAAAGCTAAACAATTATTTAACAATACCCAAAGTGTATTTAAATGAGGAGAACCTTATCATGGTAAAAGTTGCATGAACTTTCATTCGCTTTTTAAAAATACTTTTCAATTCAGAGTATAAGTGTGCCTTCTGAAAGAATATTTAGTACTGGTGGCAATGCGGTGAATAAAAATCGGGCTTCCTTGTTTCCAAAAATGCAAGTTTTCTTTTTGTCAAAATAAAAATTTTATTTAAAGTTTCACTTTTTTTTTTTTTGTTTGTTATTTCATGTCATTTTGAATTTTTTTTTTTTTTTGTTCTAATGCAGGGGACAAACACTTAGACAATTGTCTTCGATGCTTTACAGCAAGTGCTGCACCGACGTTACTGACTCAGCCCTACCCAGGAGGTGAGTGTAACTTGAAGAAAGCTACGGACGCGGAGTAACAATATCTCCGCAACGCTCTACGATCCTGTTAGACCGGGACCACCTACGGTTTAAAGTGGATTCGAACCACTACAAACATCCATGGCACCGCAGAGACTACGGCCCGAAACATGTGGTACCGAGCGCCAGAACGCTAGCTACTCGGCCATTCAGGCCCCTTTTGAAATTGTTTATTTAAATGTTTCATATTTCAAAGTACTTAAATGTTGTTTAGTATTTATGTAATATGATTATGATTTTTACTTTATCATATATATAGCTCCTAATGTACTATATATATCACAAACAAAATGAAAAATTCTTGGATTGATTTTATTTAAAAGGTAATTTTTAATTTAACTTTCAATTATCTTTTAGCAACAGTTTCTGTGAGATTGTAGAACTGATGAGTTATAGAAAGTTTTTCGGTGAATCCAAATAGATGTGGGATATGAAGGTTCTTTTCATTTGAATAATTTTAAGGAGATTCAGGATGTCATTTTCAATTAGTTTATTATTAAAAAAGTAAAGAAATTTGTCTGTAATTAATAGGAGGAATAGGATCCTTTCAGGCTTAAGAATTAGGAGAATTTTGGCTATTTTCAAGACTTAGGATAGTATCCTACATAAAGAATATACGGTAGTAGGAATGTCAGTAGTTTTACAAATCTCAAGTATTAATTTGAAAGGAAGGTTGTTTTAATATTTTTTTGTTCTGATGCAGCTGGCAAACACTTAGACATTTGTCTTTGAAGCCTTAAGGCAAGCAACGCACCGACGTTACCCACTTAGCAATACCCGGAGGTGCGTGTAGCTTGAAGCTACGAACGCGGTGTAACAATACCCCGTAACGCTCTACGATCATGTTAGACCGGGACCTACTGTTTAAAGTGGATTCGAACCACTACAAACATCCATGGCACCGCCGGGACTCGAACCCGGAAACCTGTGGTACCAAGAGCCAGCCACTCGGCCATTGAGGCCCGGTTCTTTTATTTTTTTTATTTGTAATTTTATCTGTGCCAGAAGTTTTGTTAACTTTTAGAGAGGAAATACAATTAATAATGAGTGACTCTGTAGTGACAAGAGTTTCAGAGGTTTGATAAGCATTAATAAAATTAGGATTAGCAAACTCAACTAGATTTTCAGTATCATGACTATGGATATTGTTCTCAAGAAACTGTTCTTGAAGGATGTTAGTTAAACCCCGGCTTTTGACTGTCAGTGATGGCCAACATATAGTTAGAGGCTAGTGTTCTAATGTTTGTACGTTTACGTTTAAAAGCTCTGGGGTAAAACGAGAAAGAACCACAGTTTACAGTTTGTAAGTGTCTTATCCCCCAAGTGTCATAATTATAAAGAGCAATAGCTCGTCTCAGTAAAAGTGTGAGTGATTATAATAAGACTAACTTTTGAGAATCGCGAAAGATTTGCCGTCTTTTACGATTGCCGTGTTACGAGCATGATTATGGTTAGTAATTAAGGTTTAAATGTGCGGAAGGAGATAACTTCGGTTGTTAGTAGTGCTTTGTTTCGAGACTGCATTGTAAGCATCAATAACTATTTTCGTCAGATTTTCAGTAGCGTCATCAATTTCAGCAGCATTGTTAAGTTTAATTAAAATTAGAGTCAATTAAAGAAGAAAATTTAGTCCAACAAATTCCAAAAATTTTAACACAGATAGTAAGATAGGAAAGTTTAAATTTAATAATTTCAGCATTATGAACAGAGGAAAGCTCATTAGAGAGGAAATAATGTAGTTAAAATGAAAATATTTCGTGACTGTAAAGGTCAATGTAGAGGCAGAATAATTACTAAAACTTGTAAGAGAATTAGGAGCTAGAGTATCAAAATAGTGAGCATAAGCAACTAATTGTCTACTTCTATTATTTCTATTATAACAACCTCACTCAGTATGCCTAGAATTAAAATCTCTAGCCAAAATGGGGCTACTACTATATGAAAAACGAACATTTAGATCGTGAATGAAATTAGAGAAAGTAACATTATTTTGTACATAAACAGATGAAACAGTCAAAGAAGGTAAATTTTGAAAATTGAGAAATACAACAGTAGTTTTTAATTACATGGAGAATTGGAGATAAAATATGACTATGTGATATACTATTCTTAATAAAAATACCAAGGCCACCAGAGACAAGATTCTGTTGTCCGCCATTACGATAGAAAATTGACTAGAAAAATTAGGAGAATGATTAGATTTTAAAAAAGCTGAAGTCGTAAATGTCCGGATAGTAACTCTTATGAAAAACAACAAATTCAAAAGTTTATTTTTTAAACTACAAGCATTCCAGTAGAAAACGGAAAGTACACTAGCCGGCTGAATTATTACAAATTATCTGAGATTGAGAAGGCAGCCGATTAACAAATGGCTGAGTTTATCTCCCTTAGTTTGAGAAGCACTTACTTTTAAATAAAGCAATCAAGACCATCCAGATTAGTAAATAAAGAGGCAAATTCTCTCATGAGATAGCTAGGTTTTTGAAAAATTCGGATGTCATCAACATATAATATGGAATTCAATTGGTTTTGTGGAATGAGGATTTGATTTTGAGGATTAGAACAGAGATATTAGTAGTTAATAATTAGAATTTTTGAACGCTGCAGAGAAATTTAAATTAGAAGAAATCTGTCGTAGAATTAAATTTTGGTACAGTTGCTTATCTAATGCAATTTACATTAGTTTTCAGAATTTTTTAAAACACCTCCCATGCTGCAAGATGCCCTTTTTCGCCAAATTTAATGTACATAGGTATTTCAATTTCTTTTTAATGTTACATTCTTTATGTGAATGTTTGAGACCACATTTTAAGCAACTTCCTTTGAAATCACAATTAATTGTGTTCTGTGGAAAAAGTTGCATTAAAGCACTGTAGTGTTATAGGTAATTTATTGTACTTTTCAATAGCAATCGTTAAATATAGAAATCAATTGCGTTTAAATATCTCATTATTTTTTTCATTTCTAGTGAGTGTTAATTGTTACATTGACAAGGGTTGCTTAAGTTTAGTTTTAATTATTCCACAACTTTTTCAACACAAATCCTTTTTCAATTAGCACAGCTTTGATATCTTCTCAGGAGTATTTTTGGATACTTCTTGCTATTTTTTGATTACTGCTTTCAGTGGTCTTTGATTTTCAGGGGTCAGTACAAAATATTCGATATTGCTGTTCCTTAAATAACGAGCTATTTCTCGATGCTATCTGAGGGAAACATTTTTAACATTTTACCCGCTACATTAATAGAGACTTTTTCCTCAAAAGCGTCATCAATTTTTTTTTTTTAAAGTTAAATTTTCCATAAACTCAACCCCTGATCGGAGGCATTTTAACAGTAGGAACATTTGTATCATCATGTTCGTTACCCCCCATATAAACTTCCCAAATTTTGAAATTTATTTTTTAATTTTAAATTATTACTATTACTATTACGATTAGCATTATAAAAGTTTTAGCTGTTAGGATATTGAAATACATCCTTATTAAGATTATTAGAAGTTAAGTGAATAGTATTATGTTCTGATTTAACATTATTATTTTTAGCCTGTTTAGGACATTTAGTCAAAGCGCATGAGCCAAGGCTACTTAACTTTTTTTTTTTCTTTGTGATTCAGAATGTTCCATCAGGTGCTCTCTTATCTGATGTTCAGCAACATCACGAGCTGTTCCATTGCAATCGTGGGCAATGACTAGTTACGTTTCCAGCATTTTTTATATCAGGCTCTGTAGTTTTTAATTTCTTGACATCTTATTTTTTTTCTTTTTCAATATAAGAAATCTCGTTAGAACTCTTCGAAGGCACTTCCAAAGGACATGAGAAGGTCCGTTCTCCTCACGCCTTCTACTTCCATCTCAGCCATTCTGTTACAAACGAATCCAAGGAATCACTTAAAATTAGATTTTAAAGATTTTTTTATAAAATTTGTTCTTCATTTTATTATATACAAATTGAAAGATTCAAAAACGAAATGTAACATATTAAACATCTTTCTGATCGTTTATAACGTTAAAACAACTGTTATTTCTTTCGAAGAAGTGAATTCTTGGGATGAATCCTTTCTTATTGAACTGAATTTTCAGTTCTAGTACGACTTTCATTTAATTTTATATAGCTATTATAAAGAAATATCAATTCACTGAAGAATTTTATATTTAAATATTCATTCACAGCATGTGTTTAACCAAAAGTATGTGAGATAATTTTTTTTTGTTGATTAGAAATTCGATTTTTTTTTTTTTTATTCTACTTCATATGACGTTTAATATCATTAAAATTACTGTTTGTCTTTTCTGGTATATGTAATACATGCTAATCTGATTAGTTTTGGTTTCCGCTGATATCGTGTTTTTCTTTCTGTCAAAGAACTAAATCTAGTTTAATAAACTTTGAATTTAGTCGAGCGAATAGGAGGAATCTCATGTATGCATTAATTTAATTTAATACAGTGTCTTTCTGTGAAAAGTAACTGACATTGTCATGTAGGACGTTATTTGCTGACATTATTTTCGATTATTGCAGCTGTAATACCTTTTACATCATTCTATATGATTAAGAATCATTTTTGAGGAATGCTGTTACCAAAGAGCAGAAATAAATCGCTTTCTCATTGTTTAAAATTTGGTGCGTATATGTTTTTGGGTGATTAATTAAACCGTTAGCTTTATTTGCAAGAGATGATTTTGTGCTTTTTAATTCTGTAAAAATCCCCTTTCAAGATTTCCAGAAAATTTTCATATATGTAAAAGTATGCGTTTTCTTATACACCTGTCGTATGTAATAAAAATTACTATTTAAAACTGAAAGTTTTGAAATCATTTATTAATTTAACATTTTGATAAATTGTGTGTATATTTTTTTGTATTAATAATCTTAAAAGTGCATTTTTTTTTTTTTTGTTTGTTAAAACCTATTTTGAAAATGTTTTTGGTAAATACTGGATTTCCATTAATTAAAATTTGGGAATAAATTATTTTTTATAAATTAAAAATATGAACATTTTTGATATTTTTTTTTATTCTTTGAATATTGTTTGATTTTTGAATGTTCATTTTTTGTTAACTATTAAGTTAAATTATGTTCTCTTATTAAACAGAAATAAAAATTAATATTTATGATATTATTAATAGAATTTGTAAAATAAATATTCATTTAATATTTAAATGATTAATAACTTGCAGTTTTCAATTGTTTATTTCTTTTAAATTATGGATGTATTAAAAGCTTTTATGTCAATAAAAAAAAAAAAAAAAAAAAATTAAAAAGCTTTTAATTCAAACTTTTAATTAATGATTTAATATAATGTTAGCAATATTCACCAAGGATTTTTATGATATATTTTTTATTGTTTTTTTTTTTTTTTTTTTTTCTTTTCTTTTATAATATATAGTGATAAAATATTTTTAAATGTATGAAAAAGTAATTATTGATAACACTTTTAATAGGTTATGCAAAATGTGAAAATATTTATTCAAATATCAAATTCTGTTTAATATTTGATTATAAAAAAAATTATAGAAATTAAAAATTCTAACAGCCATTATTATGTATTAAATGGCCAGATCTCAGTTTAGGAAACTTTGAGATTTGAAAAATTTTTATGTCGCCAAATAAGGGATAATAAATTAAATTTGATTTTCTTGTTTTTATATCATTCTTCCAGTTTGTTTTTGATTTTACCATTTGCATTATATGATCAGATAGATAACTAATGTATCATAGGGCAACTTGGGGAATAGTCAACTGTTAAGCCTGAAGAGAAAATATCAACTTTCTAGGTCAAAAATATATAATGGGCACGTTCTTCTCATGTTGAACTAACAATAAATATAATTTTAGCATTTCTCTAAACTGCCATTGAAATCATAGTTGTAACAATATTCGAAAGACTGTAATTTAATATGTATTGTAAGTTAATTTTCTAATCTTAATGAAAAAAAATATTGCAAGGTGACATTAATTTCAAATAGTATGTTGAAAAATTCTCATGTTTGTTACAAATTTGTAATGCAATTAAAATATCTCTATTTATATTTTTAATTATTCTGTTAATTGTATTTGAGTATAAAATGCTGAATTGAAGATACCAAAAGTAAAGAAAAATTTAGTGATTGCCTGTTACTCATTGCCTTCTCCTATATATATTTTATAGAGCTATTTTTTAAATAAGATTTCAACTTGTGTTAATTAAACAATATTTTCTGTATTGAGGTCTTCAAGATAGAACTTATTTTTAAAAAAAAAAAAATATTACTTTATCTATACAAATTTTTATATATTTTTATCTATTGAGATCATTACTTGTATATTATTACAAATTATTTACTATCTTTAAAGTTATCATATAAATCTCAGTAATGTCATTTAAAAGTCGCACGTGATTTGTGCGAAGCACAAATAGCTATTTGCAACAAGATAAATTTATCTTATCTTTATCAAAAACTCTTGCATAAAATTGATCATGTAACTTTTATTGTTCTTTTGTATTTGAAATTTGTAAAGGAAGAAGGAATTTTTCCTTTTAAAAATAATTTCTTTCAATTGTAAAATTATTGTAAGTTAGTTTTATACTTTAATGAAAATTATTAACTTTTAAACATTTAATTTATTGACATTATTGTATCCTTCTATTTTTTATATATGTATTAATATATTTTTATTGTAATGAAACTAATGCTATTTATTTTATATAGGTCTGAAAAATGAATCTCTTTGTGTTAAACTGTCTTTTTGGTCTAATGTTTTTATCACTTGTGGTATGAATATTTTTTCACTTTTAATTAATTACTAAAAAGAATCAGAGTCAAGATTTAGGAATCTAATACTATTATTATACATTTTCCTATTTAAATACTTTTTTTTTTTTTTTTTTTTTTTAAGGATTTAGGTGTTTATTTCATTTACTTCAATTCTGTTCAATTTATTTGGCTTCATTTTAAATTGAGGGAAGTTGTTTTGAAATTGTTGACAATTCTCTTGTAATGAATACATTGCTATGGTTGTCAATGTTTTGCAACATATTACATATGAAGAAAATTCTAGAATTGAATAAATTGTTTGAAAAAACACTTTGGTCAATGTGCATTCAATTAAAACATCTGCTAGTTCATTTCCTGTAGTAGATGAATTCTATAAATCAAATTTATTTTTAAAAGCAATGTAGCAGTTTATTTTTAGAAATATATTGCATAAACACAATTTTTAATTTTTAGATAAAAGGCCATTTGTTGAAACCACAATTTTATTATTAATTAAATTTTTATTAAATATATTTATTTGCTTAGATAATCAAAAGTAGGTCCAGAAGTTTGCTTAATAAAAATATTTGGTACTTACGTATTAACGCCACCACAGCTACAGATTTGACGGTTTTTAAGTGCCACCAATCTACACTTAAAATTTTGCGACAAATCATAAAATATAAAAACACTTTATTTAAAATCAAAATACTTTCAAAACTGAAAACACTTTATTTAAAAACAAAGTAGTCAATCGGATTTCAGTGGAAAATGGGCCAATATAGAGTTTAACATAGATTCAAAACAGCTCTATTTTTGGTGCATTGGCAGCTCTTTATTAGCGCAACTTCTGCTGAGGTGGCGTTAATACGTAAGTACGAAATATTTTAATTTGAAATAACAAAATTAAAATCATTTATCAAAAAATTTCTTATAAATTGAATGATATTGAGCTGCCTGTTGAGTGACTATGTAATTTTTTGATGCCGGAAAAACTAAAACATATATTTTGATGGTTTAATTTTCTTATACATTTCCAAATTTTTTTTATTAAATTTATATTTGTATTTTATCAAGGAATTAGTGTGATACGTTAAAACAAATATTTTTAATTTTATTTTAAGTTGCTATAATTTTTATAAATTTATTCTATGAAAGCTTGTAAATTATATCCTATTTAAATTGGAATCAACATTTAAAAAAATTGTTATAATATTTATCAAATAAAAGGTATTAAAATTTTATCATTGTTCATTATTAATTATGCTTTTTAAATTATAGAGCAACAAAATACTGTTGTTTACTGTTAAATATTGTTCTAAGTATATCTTTTAAAACAATTTGCAGGGAATGTAAAGATCAATGTGTAATGCGAGGAAATTGTGTAGAAGATGACATAACAGGTTTAAATCGCCCATGTGTTTATAATGGTGATCCAGTTCCATTAAAAGACCAAAATGCCATTAATTTCCTTAAAGAAGTCTGTCCAACTATGAAAACTGGTAAGACGTTTTTAATAGATTTTATTACACCCTTATCAGTAATGTTTGTTATTTTTTTTTTTTGCCATTATTTCAATATTTTTAGTTAAATTATTAAAATTACAAAAATGTTTATATTGTTTATCAAGTGTGCCTAATGGGAAATAACATAAAAATTAACAACATAAAAATCAATGTAACGTGACCTAATTCAGATTATATTATAACAAAGTATAATTATGCTACCTACTTTCTATATTTTCCTTTCCTTAACTTACTTCACATCAATCGATTTTCCCTCTATGATAACTGACATTTTATTCTTCAATGGTTTTATTTCTAATGCTGAATTTATATTTTATTTGATGTTGTTTATTTGTGTGTATCATATTAAATCTTTATGGATATCAGAAAAATGGGAGATGTAATTTTATATTAATTATTTTAATTATCTTAGCTTTGATAAAATTTCTAACTTTTCCATATATTTTATTAGAATTAAGACATTGCTTTCATAAATTTATTATCTTCATAATTTTATTTATTATCTTTTTCATTATTAATTATTTTTATCACAAATCACTACACCATCTTTATATAGGAGTCATAAGTAAAAATAAATTCTAAAATTTGCCAAACTAATAATTTTTTTGTTCCCAATATGTATCTAATTGTTAATTATTGAAAAAAATTTCGTTTCAAATGCTTTTAATATGATAGATTAAATAGTAAATTCTAGAGCAATTGATAAAAATTTGTATAATTTAAATTTTTCTAGATACATTATTTTATTAAAAAAAAACTTTTTTTATTCTCTGTAAATTAAGTATAACAAAATAAATTGTGCTGTATTTGAATTAATGGGCTATTCTTCTTTAGACATGGATATTGTTTTAATTTTAAATGATCAAAGTTGATAATTGAATATAGCTCAAAGTTTTGACAATATTGAATTAATTTGATTTTTTTTTAGTTAATGGAATGGCTTTTATGCCATATTTTACATATTGTTATTTTAGAAAGTATTAAATTTCAATATTTGCAGGTGAACATTTATTGATGAATTTTATTTGTTTTTATTATAGGGGATGATTTTAGCGTGTGCTGTGATGCTTCTCAAATTTCAGTATTTCAAGATTCTCTTGATGCTTTAGCTACGCTTTTCAAGCGTTGCCCATCATGTTACCATAATTTAGCTAATGTATTTTGCCATTTGACCTGCTCTCCACATCAAAATGAGTTTCTAGAGGTATTTACAATTTCAATATCTTATTAATTTGACAAATTTTCAAATTGTTAAAGAAAAAAATAAGAAAAAAAGAAAACATTCAAATAGAAAAAAGATAAATTTGTATGTAAAAAATTAGAAAAATTTAAAATAAAAATTGATAATTTACATAAATAAAATTTTCTTTATTTAACAGAAATAAATTAATAGATTAAGTTTATTATATATAATATATATTAATTTGTATTTAATTTTTAGGTTACTGACTTTATAACTGATGGAGAAAATAAAACTGTCACAGAAATGAGTTATTACATCACAGAAACTTTTGCTGAGGGATTATTTAACTCATGCAATAATGTACAACTTTCTTTCACGTCGCAGAAAGCTATGGGAATATCATGTGGAACTCACCTGACAGATTGCACTCCACATCTTTGGTTGGATTTCATGGGAGGCCACGATCCTTCACCATATCAGATAAACTTTCAGTATGCACTGAATAATAGTGTACCAGTAAATGAAACAATATTTTATCCCATGAATGAAACCATTGTTCCTTGCTCTCAGGCTATAGGACCTGGTGGTGCAGCATGTTCTTGTGTGGATTGTCCATGTGAGGATAATCCTCCTCCAGATTTTCCAAGACATGATGCCAAACTGTTTGGCTTGCCAGTGATGGTATCTGTGATGATTATAATATATGTTTTTCTGGCAATTATGATTATTGGAAGCTTTATTTATGCTAAATGTCAACACAAAACTGAAGGTGAGTACGAAACTTGCTTGCTTGTAAAATTATTTTATTTGTTTTAAAAATCATTAAAAAGTAAAATTGTTGATAGGGGAAACATTTTTAAATGCTCATTAAGTTTGGGAAAAAAAAATTAAACATTCAATTTAAGTAATCTTAAAAGGCAAAAAAATAAAGTGTTTTTGTTTTAGATTATTATAAAAAAGATGTATTTACACTAGTTTTTGTAATTAACTTGAAGGACTGAGCTTATTAAATGTAATTTTTTGTACATATCTTCCTTCCCAGATGATTGAAGATTTTCTTAAAAGGTTAGACATGTAAATGACTTGCTTGTAATAGTATAGTGTCTAAAAATGCTTTTCCTTTAGTATGGATTTGAAGTAATTTTTGCATTTGGCATGAAATAGTGTTTAAAGGACAGAAAAAGTATATTAAAAAAGTAAAATTTAGATACTGATAAGTTATTCTTAGCTTTAAAAAATTCTTACCTGAATTGATTTTATGATTTTATTTTTCTTCAGTTGCATAACTTATTCTGCCTCTTTCAAATAGCAAAATTTATTTTTTACCTCCCTATATTATGTCTTTTTTATAATTTAATTATATTGATATTGTGATACCTTTTATAATATAAAATATAGTTAAAAATAAATTATCCTTTATAGTGTCCAAATATTTATTAATGTCATTTATTGAATGGTCAAAGTTTATAGGTCAAGTCATTAAGACTTAGGTATTTGTTGTTACAAGTTATTTGTTACTAGTCTTCAAAAAGTAGGTAACAAATATTGAAAACTTACTTGCTTTAACCATAATTTTACTTAATACTTTTATTACTTGTATTAATATTATTCTTCTATTTATGCCCAAAATGTGGAAGTAATATGCAACTTCAAATTCTTCATTGAATAAGATTTTGATGTCATTTAGAAAATAGTCATGAAAAGATTTCCACATTTTATGAAAAATATATTTATCATTCAATTTATATTTATTAATATACTTTCGTTTCATTACCTTATTCGTTTTGTTTTTATACCTTTAGAGGGTTTTTAATCTCTCAGCAGAATTACATAACATTAAATGAGTAATATTGCATAATTATTTAATTTATTTATTAAAATAGCCAATACAATTATGAGCATTATATTAACCTTTTATTTTCAGAGGATGAATTATTGATCAATGATGAAGTCAGATATGTGGATACTTCTTTTTGTGCTCGTTGGGGATCTAGATCAGATGCTTGGTTAAAGAATATTTTTACTCGTTGGGGTACTTTTTGTGCATCACAGCCTTTTGTTGTTTTATTAATTGCCCTAGCATTTTTTGTGTTTGCCGCATCTGGCCTGGTTTTCTTTACTGTACGCACTAATCCAGTTGAATTGTGGTCTGCTCCTAATAGTAGAGCGCGAGAAGAAAAAGATTATTTTGATAATCATTTTGGGTTTGTATTATTTTGATTGATCAATTTAAAATATTTAGTAGCTACAATAATTACAGTTTGATAACCATGTTATTGTGATTATTTTAAAACATTATAAAAAACATTTTTTTTTTTTATAAAATTAGTAAATTCTGTATTTTTTTTTTTTTTGAAAATTTTGCATTCAAGAATTCTAGTTGATTTTTAAAAAACTGAACAAAAAATACTACTTTATTTAATTAGATATTACAAACCATTTTTCTTAAATAATTTTTAAAAGATTTTATTAATTTTGGAGCATTTTATTTAACAGTGCATTTGTACAATTGATATATTCAACATTAAATTTTTGTTCCTAATCAAGTTCTAAATGCTTATGTAAAACATTTTAGCTTTTAATTTATATTAAATATGAATTCCAAAATTATCAGCATTTTCAATTTTGAATGTGTATAATTATAGTTCATGTTTAAATTTATTTTATTCTGTTTAATTTAATGTGTCAGCTATTAAAAATCACGTAATTTTTCTTTATTTTTTATTTGAGAGTTTTCAGCATAAAAAAAAATAATTCTATTGTTTTAATCAGTGATAATCTGGAAAAGTGATAAGAACTTGTTTTATCTTGGTGATATAGAACACAATTAGATTTAAACGCATTTTCAGGAAAAACTATTTTTTTTTTTAATTCATTGCTTAACATAGAAAATTCATTTTGAAATTTGTTAATTCTGCACATTCATATTATCTTTTGTCACATTGACATTTCAGATTAAATCTTGGTATGATGTAATACCATTTCAAATGAAATAAGATGGAAGATTGTTTTGCTTTTATTGGAGTAATATTACAACATTTGCATGATCTAACTGTAAATTAATCACTTTTTTCATGTTAATATATCGTGAAAATAAAATAATTTTCGACATTTTTAGCCTAAGTATTTTGGTTATTGTTGTTGAATAGTTCAGTTTTGATATAATTTCACATTTATGTCATAATCTTTGCATATTATCATGTCTTTATATTTCAGTTATTCAATTTTCAAAAAATCATTCTTATCTGTGATAGGGATAATTTCTTTTTCTGAGAAGAAATATGTCTGAGATATTTACCAAGTTTTGTTTTATTTTATTCCAGTCCCTTCTACAGAACTGAACAATTGATTATTAGGAGAAACTTTGGTAAACCTGTAGTGGGAACTAACCTGACATTTAGTCCAGTTTTTGAACGAGAATTTTACATCAGGTAACTTAAGAAGCATATAACTAAACTTGCAAAATATTAAATGAAATAGAAGATTTTTATATTAAAAATATGTTATCAGGTTTAATTTTTTACATTATGCACAAAAGGAATTGTTTGGGTTAGGATTTATTTTAATTATAGTTTCATGCTTTAAAAAGCTCCTTAAAATGCAAAGATCTCAAAATTTTGAAGTAAGATGAGTTTTTAAAATATAAATGTTTCTAATAATTTGTTTAAAGCATATGATTATTGTAATTTTATTATTTATTGTCAATATTTTTGTATCATTATAATTACAACCAGAGTATTTTTAATTTCATATTAAATCTAGCAAGTTCAAATTTTAAAGTCTTTTTTTTTTTCACTAGCATCCCTAATATACAAAAATTTATTGTAAAAACATGTATTTTATTTGGAAGTTTATATAAATCAAACTCACGTTTTAATTTCCCTTTGCCTTCTAATGTGAAATTTTAAAATTATTTGGATGTTTTTATTGTGCATTAGTCTATTATGTAGTACTCTTAAATGCACCATTAATTCCCTTTTTATTGTTTTTATGTATCACAATCTTTAACCACATAAACTTTATTATTGTAATGGAAGACTACCCATTAAAGTATAAATTGAAGTTTCGATTTATGCTAGTTCATGATAAGCAATGCTTGCCAACACTGAACTACATTTTTGTTGCTGAGGGGAAAAGCTTTACCATTTTCTCAAGAAAAATGGGCAAATATTTAACAATGATATTATGGACAGAGTTCTAGCACGATGGGCATGCATAAAAAACAAAGAATTCCTCATGGTAGAGATATTCATATAGAAGAAAAGTAATTCTTACTAAACTTATAATCTTGATAAATGCCATGGGAAATAGAATTCTTCTTAGTGCAGATGCCCAAAAAATCATTCTAGATCTTAAGAAAGGACATTGGTATTTCTCTGGAATTCCTGCGCTGAAAATTAAATTTTATTGCAACTCATTTGGACATTCTCTTTTGATAATTTCCACTTCGTTCCATCCCTATCAAATTTGAGAAAGTGAAAAGTATCCATCACTCAAAACAAGAAATGGGTAGAATTAAATTCCCTGATTGAAAAATTATTTTCAACCGGAAAGAACAAATCAACACTTCTGACTATCTCCCAATCGCTGTGTCACTGTATAGAATGTTCTCACCTAAAAAAGAAACTTTAAAGCTAGAAATTGGCCAAAGGAATTATTGAGGGGAGTGTGCGTCACTGTATGTTTCTCCAGTACAATTAATACCAAAATCCAACGAGGCTATGTATAAACTACTATAAATTAAATTCGATACTGTTTCATACTCTATCCATTGCCACAGATTGACGATTTTCTACATGAGGTAAAAGCGAGGTTTTCATGTCAGCAATTAATCTGCAAGTCAGTTATCGTCAAAAACAGGTCCATCAAATGATCAAAACAAAATGGTGTTGGTATCCTTTTTTTTGAACCTACCTCTTCAAAGAATGTCATTGTACTTCAAGAATGACCCTGAAACATTCCAGGGTTTATAGACTGTTTCCACAATGGTGCGGAAGACATTCTTCTCCTTGCTTATCTAGATGACATATTCATTTTGTAAAACTACTTAAGAACACCTGTCAAGTGCTAGTGTGTCTGATAAACTAATACTTTCAAACTTCAAGCCAATAAGAGAAGTGTTGCTTTGCATCCTCTGAAGTAAAATATTTAGGTTTGTGGTTAACTCGGAAAGGGTGAAGAAGTTTATACTGGAAAATTTTCTATCCAGAGTGTTCAACCTCCCAAAAATCTTACTGGTCCAATCCTTTCTTCAAACTTGTTCTTAGTTTAAGAAGATGCATACAAAAATTTGCAAGATTTCACAACACCCCAGTTTTCTACTAAAAAAAAAATTCTTTGATGGGATTTCACCCAGAATACAGTATTGAAACCCTTAAAGTGTTTTACAACCCCTGTGTTGAAGGCTGATGATATTAAGCCATTTTATAATGCAAGCAATTACATACCCTGAACTGTTTCACTTTAAGATGTGGATCAGATAACCACCACCTCGGATATGCAAGTCAACTGCTTTTTCAGACATAGCACAACTGTTTTGACAAAGGAAAGAAGGCTCTCTGTTCTCTCTAATAAGTAATTTTCTAGGTACTTAGAAGGATTAGAAGTAACTGCGGCATATGACTACCAACTTTTAAGATGGTTTATCACCTTAAAGTATCAACCAGTAGACTTGCTTCATGGATGCTAAAAAATCTAATCCTATAATATTAAAATC